>CM038673.1:806087186-806182186 GCA_021605145.1 Aegilops bicornis
TAATAACAAACAATAATAAAATTAAGAAAATTATACAAGTATCTATCTAAATCATACAAGTAAGAATTTGTTTTCTTTAAAAAGAAGATAAGAACAAGATGCTCACCATGGTGGTGCCGGCAACGAGATCGGCGCGGGCGATTGACGGCGGTGAGGACGGGGACGGGACAGAACGGACCGCCAAACCTAGACAAATCTTGAGGAAAATAGAGTTTGGACAAGGAGATTCGAGAGAAGAAAGCTTAAGTGTGACTCGGGCATTTCATCGAACACCTCATGTGCATAGGAGGTGAGCTAGAGCACCACAAAGCTCTTCCACGGCCGGTCAAAAAAACAGAGCCATGGCTCTGCTCGCGGGGGTGTATATAGGCCTCTCTTTAGTCCCGGTTTGTGGCTAAAACCGGGACTAACGGATAACCTTTGGTCTCGGTTCCAGCGACCAATCGGGACTAAAGGTTGTGGGCCAGGAGCGAGGACCATTGGTCCCGGTTCGTGTCTGGAACCGGGACCAAAGGGGTCAGACAAACCGGGACCAATGACCCCGAGGCCCGTCCGGTGCCCTGGCCTCATCAACCGGGACTGATGCCCCTTTTGATCCCGGTTCGTGAGTGAACCGGGATTAATGCCCTTATGCTGGCCTTAACCAAATTCCTGTTTTCTATTAGTGTGGGGTGTTTCATTATGTTTCAATACATGTCATCGTGCTGCACTGAAAACTCCTTACTTTTTCACACAACCTGTTTTCTAAAGCAGTAAACATCTAACTCGTAATAAATTCACATACAATAACGCAGCACCACCTACCGCATGGGCCATGAAATACATTGCACATTATTGGGTTGAGCCGGTCCACAAAAATGACTTGCGACTAGCCTGCGTAACCACACAAATAAGTCCCCGCTTGGCATCGGTGTATACTAGCACATATGCCCGTGCGTTGCAACGGGAGAAAAAATAGTGTGCACTTAATATAGTGAGAATTATATATGCAAGAAAAATCTTGTGTGCATGTCAAGAAGAAACATTTTGGTTTTGGGTATCGCCACGTGTGAAGTAATCAATTCGCTATTTTTTCATTTATTGATCGAGTGGATTTAAGAGTCTTATTAGTTCATCACACGCTAGAGAAGGTCTGTGAATTATTCAATCTATTTTTTCATTCTTTCGAGGGGATTTTAAGGCATGAAGTTGAATAATATGGAAATGAGGCGGGTCTTCTCTTTTTCCATGTACAAGCCACCGATATGTACAACCGGAGTTAATTATACTCCACTATTTTGCGTTCCTTGGTCGAGGGGATTTAAGGCTGAAGTTCCATAATGTGGGAGGTCGCCGGGTCTTTTCTTTTTCATGCGTCTAGCTCACGTAGTCGGGTCTTCTCTTCTCTTTGCCTCGAGTAGAAATCCTTGAGAAATTTAGATAGTTCAGCTAGCAATTCATCCATCTAGCTCACGTACTGAATTTAATTCCCTTTTTCAGAAAGCTCACGTACGAATCCATCCATGCTTCATTCGGTCCAATTCATCCATCCATCATTCAGTTCACTACATATAGTTTCGCACACGTATATAAATTGTTACGGCTATATGTAAACAAGCAATATGGGACTATTGAACATACTTTATTTTCCTTATTTCCTAGGTAGCTGGGCTGGCTAAATTGCGAGGGGTGTGAAATTCTTTGACACCGAATCGACCTGTGTTTGTAAGGCGCGAGTAAAAATCTAGAAAGAACAAATGAGTTGAAGGATCGTACTCACAATCTCAAACACCCGACACAGTGATGCCATTCACTCGAATAAACATGTCCTGCTAACCAATGGCCAACATAAATATTTAAGAACATACTGCATCATCAGATTCAAAACATTCTGTGATTATTTTTATTCAACTTTTCAGAAAATAATTATTATTATGAATTGCTGAATATTCTTGGAAACATGAAAAAGTTTTGAAATTCCGAACAATTTTTAAAACTGCAATTTTTTTTGGAAGTTTCATACATTTTCAGAAATACAGAAACAAAATTTGAAAGGGAACATTTTTTAAAATTCACAAACATTTTTCAAAAACATGAACCTTTTATAAGAACACGAGCATTTTTTGAAATTCTGAACAATTTCCAAAAAACCGGAACATGTTTACCATTTAGAACAATTTTAGAAGATGTGTAATTTTTAACGCAAACATTATTTGAATTTGTGAACATTCCTCTAAAGTAAGAATATTTTTCAAATTTGGAGCATTTTTGAAAATGAATTATTTTAAGAACTTGAACAATTTTGGAAAATACAGTTTTTTTGAAAAAATAGGAACATTACTTTCCGTTTAAAAAATTTAGTGTCCTTTTCCAGCTAGCTCACATGCCAGTGCATCCATCCTTCGTCCGGCATAATAGATCCATACTTCATACATCTTATGAGTACATGTAGTTTCACACACATTTATAAATTCATACGACTGTATGTAAAGAGCAATATGGGGCTACTTCAAATATTTTTATGTTGAATTTGTGAACATTTCACTACAATAAGAACATTTTTTGAATTTGGAACATTTTTTAAAATACATTTTTTTCTAAAAATCTCAAACAATTTTGTAAAACAGAACATTTTTTCTGTTTTCAACAAATTTCGGAATGACAATTTTTTTAATATCTGAATATTTTTTAAACGGGAATAAATTTTGGAAATTCTGAACGTTCATCAAAAATTTGAACAAATTGAAATTCTAAACATTCCATAAATTTTTTTGATCAAAAAAGTAAAAAATAAAAAAATAAAAAGAAAGAAGAAATAAAACACTGAAAAACGAAAACGGGCCGGCTCAGTTGAGGGCTATCTGTGCGAACCTCCAACTATCTCGCGGGATTAAGCTTAGGAGACGAAACCTGAGGTCCTGTTGAACTCAAGTAATACATGCAGGATTTATCATTAATTTCCAAGGGTAGTGGGCGATCCAAGAAGGTGCGGCGCCGTCCATATTGTCTGGTTGTTAGTCTCAATTAGCTCCATGTCTGTACCCAACAAACTTCTGTTGTCTCGTAAGACAGTAGGGTTTAAGGGGAGGAGAAGGCAGCCATGACCGTGGAATATATTTCTCCACCCCCGATCGTTGGTGAAGGCAGCCATGACAGCAGGAGTCGTTGGTGATTTTTGTGAATCCGCAGATTTTATCTGGTTGGAGAAGGCGTACCTGCGATCAAGATGGCCGTGGAATATATTTCTCCACCCCCGATCTTTTTTCTTTTTTTATTGATCGTGGAGTTGTCATGCGTCAAGGTTTCCTTTTTTTTCCTTTTTTATTGATCGTGCAGTTGTCATGCGTGGGTATAACCTTATATTTTTCTACTACTGGCGTACATCGTGGAGTTTTAATCGGTGGAGGTTTCTGTTGGTAGATTTCCTTTTCCCTTTTTTATCGATCTTTTTTTAGGGGCCGTTTTATCTATAGTGGACTTTGGATGCGTGGAGGTTTCTCTTTTTTTTTTTCATTATCGGTGGACATCGTGGAGTTCTCATGCGGGGCAGCTTCTATTTTTTTCTCACTACCGGTAAACGTGGCAGATGCGTTTTACTTTTTACTGCACCATCTTTGTTACATAACTTTTCTTTCTATCCTGGCTGTTAATTCTACAATCCAACGCTTGAATTAATATTAATGATGTGGGTTAATTAAACGGCTTGAAAGGTGCCTCCAATTGGTAAATATATAAGATAGATATAGATTTATACACCTGTATTTATTTTACAGGTGTATAATTCAGGCCACACTCTATTTTCACCTGGAAAGAAAAATAGGCGACGGAGGTCTGTATATTTTACAGGGGTATGGCGCGGTGAAACGCCAATCCAATCAGGGAAAAGGTGCTATACAACTAGATGCATGGTAACTCTGTGTACGTGCATGTCACGATCACATCATTGGTGCAGATCGCTAATATTTGTGATACAGTAGCATCAAACTACGTGTGATGACAACGACACACAAGCCCCCCCCCCCCCCTCCCCGGTCAGTCACGTACGGTAGCATCAAGTTGTGGTGATGACAATAACACACACAATTGAATCGTGCGCATGAAAAAGGAACGTGTCCGGTGGCTAATCCAACATGCACGATTGGGTAAAGAAAACCGTGTGTGATGTAGTGCACACTGTTTACGTGCACGAAGCGTGTGCAATGACTGGAATCATCACACATAATTGACACTAGTGAATCATGTGCGACGTACATCACATGATTCTGAATATCTAATCAAGTGCAATGGGTGCAAGAAGGTTTGCTAGGGCTCTTCACTTGCGTTGGCCGTGGCTGGCATGGAAGGATTCGATCAATCCTTAGGTTTGGGCTGAAAACCCTTGTAGCAAGGCTGATATGAAGCTCTTCTATGCCTCCACTATCATCACCCTCCGCAACAGTGGGAAGACTCCTTTCTGGGAGGCCCCTAGGCTACAAGGGAAAAGGCCCAAGGAGATTGCACCCCTTGTGGCCTCCAAGCGTAAGGTATGGACTGTGAGTCGGACCATGCAGGACAATGCTTGGGCGCACAAGATCAATCCGACCACGTTACTCACTATGGACCACATCATGCAATCCGTCGACTTTTGGATTCACCTTGAGCAGGTGCAACTTCTAGACAAGGTCAAGGATGACATCATTTGAAAGTTCCTTCCTAATGGCGAGTACTCGGCGGCATCGGTCTATACGGCCCAGTTCTTGGGTTCAACACTTACCACTATGAACAAGTATGTTTGGAAAATTTGGGCTCCTCCAAAGGTCAAGTTCTTCTCTTGTCTGGCTCTTCAGGGAAGGCATTGGATGGCGGACCAGCTACAGAAGTGAGGATGGGAGAAATGTGGGTTGTGCACTCTTGGCAAGCGCGCTAACGAGATTGCTCCCCACCTAATATACAAGTGTAGGTTCACTTTGCATGTGTGGAGATTAGTCAAGGATTGGACTGGCTTGGCAAGCCTCGAGATGGGTGAATGGGCATCCACGCGTTCCGTCAAGCAGTGGTGGCTTAGCATGTCGAGACCATACATCACGCACCGGAAGGCCACGGCGTCGCTTACCATGCTCGTTAGTTGGATAATCTGAAATGAGCGGAATGCCAAATTCTTCAGAAAGAAGTCGACACCTCCATTCTACATCCTCAAGAGCATTCAAGAAGAATCAAGGCTTTGGGTTACGGTGGGTGCCAAGCATTTGAGCAATATCATACCGCGAGAGTAGCTCTGTGATGTAATGATGCTCTGATGGGCTATGAGTGGAGCCAACCACCGAACCTTGTATTTCATCTTCTCCTTATTTAATGAATGATGCAAATCTTTTGCCTGGATTTAAAAAAAATTAATCAGTCTTTCTTTGAGCAGATGTTTTTGCTCAAAATATGTTTACTGGTGTGTGCTTTGATCTGTATGCATGGATGGGCAATGCTCCAAGCAGGACTGGCTCCAATACCACCGCAGTGAAACATACGCATGCGGACTTGTTTGCAAACTCTTCACTGAACACGTTTAATGCTAAAGTAGCCAGATCCCCCTCTCTACACTCCTCATCTAAAACAGTGTATCTGTAAACATCGCCGTGACCGCCAATCTGTTCGGTCCACCGTAATCTTGGAATGCAAAATGTTCCAGTTCAAATATATATATATATATATATATATATATATATATATATATATATATATATATATATATCCATGATAAGTCGACACGGAGGACCCATCAGCACATGACATTGCCAGCTATTATTGCTTGCTAGTTGCTACGCAGCACCCCCATTATTGCTTTGCTCCTTTCCTCTTCCTCCATCCGGCCATTTCTCCGTCTCCACTCTCCAAGCAGCACACATGACAAACGCCAACTAGAGAGACAAGCATCATAGCTAGCAGAGGGCATCGATCCATCCATGGAGGTGGCGGTGAGCGCCTCCCAAGGCGTGATGGGGCCCCTGCTGGGGAGGCTCGCCGACTTGCTCGTTACCTGTGTGTCTGAGCAAGTTGGATGGCTGTGATTGCTTCTGCTTTATATCTGTGCCGGGAACGATCAGGTTTACATGTCCTAAAGTATGCTTCCTGCTGCATCATACAGTCATACTGTAGATGAGACTGGAGATGAATTACCATTTGGTTGGCAGGCTTCAAAACACAAGCTGCATGCACCGGCACGGTGAAATTAATAGCTGTCGCATGGCCTCTGCTGCTCGCTGAAGGCAAGCACTCAGTATCTCTCCCTTTGCCATCATCCCCGGTGCTGATACTCTGGCAGCTGCACGGCGGCATCTCAGGGTTTTAGGCCGATCCGGCTCTCGCCTGTCAGGACTCAGCATGTACTAGTAGGTGTACTGGAGTAAAATTAAGGAAAGCTGCACGCATGCACGATGGAGTAGCAATAATCGATGCGTGGGTGCAGGAGGGTAACACCGATCAATCGCTATTGTCCAGCTACAACGTCAAACTTTTTCTGTACATCAACTAGGTATGAAATCTGTGTGGAAGGGTTTGTACATTGCATTCCTCCATCTTAAAAGGAACTGGCCGATTACTTCCCTAAAATTAGTCTCATAAGTCTGGGCTTACATGTGATGGCTTAATGTTGTTGTAGTTGAGTGTGAAGGGTACACACTATTTGTGTGCTGAAGCGAGTACAGACTAGTACAAGGTAGCCTCGTTGCAGTGTGCTTGAAACCGCTGCCAAGCTGTGTACCCTGATCAAATTTAGTGGCCACAATTCACTCAATAGTCGGCTGCAGAGTCGGCTAACTACCCCATGTATTATTTTTTGAACATCAGTACAGACACAAGCAGTTAAATGAAAAGGTTAAACGGAAAGAGAAAAGAGCCCGAGATATGCCTGTGTCTCTCCTCTGCTTTACTACTCTGTTTCCTCTGCTCTGCTCTTACGGCGCGGGGCTGTTCAGTCCGGGTTCTGTCTCGTGTGCGCGCGGAGCCGCAGGTCCAGGCTTCACACACACACACATAGCTTGGGGCTTTACTATTTCCTCTGCTATGCTTTAACAGTTTTGAATCACCGACACTAATTTGTGGCGTGTACCCTCTAAGAGTTGCGCACCTACGTGGTCATCCTCATGTCTGAATTGACTATGTCAATTGTCATATATTCCGTAAATCTATCTTGTTTCATATATATCTAGGCTCACGGAAATGCAAACCCCGCCGTATCTAGGGCGTCCAGCATGCCCATTCTTCTTGCCTTCACCAACGGAAGGGCACCTTTGCTCTTGCAAAAGATGGCAATATCTTCCCCTCGTGGCGGCCTTGGTGCTGCCGGATGTGGAGGGGGGCGGCTCGCCGGATGCCTCCTTTTTTTTTTTGAAAAGCGGAGCTCCCCGGCCTCTGCATCAGAACGATGCATACGGCCAACTTAATTAATAAGCAAATAGGGTCAACACAAGTCTTAAGGTTTCAAACAAAAAAAATGAAAATGCTCACAAAGAGCAGAAAAATAAAAATAAACATAAAGCCACAACCGGCTGGCACTAGAAATATAGGAAAACTAATTTCCCATCCTATTACATGACCGTCATCCAAACCGGTTGAAAATAGTCCGTGCTACCATCTCCCATCGGATAGATCCAGTAACCAAACGCTCACTGGCCTCCGTCGGAGTGAGTAGCGACCACATATGGATCAACGCAGTGGCTCGGAAGATAACCTGCAAAAAATGAATATGTGTTGTTCTGTTAAAGACCAAATCATTTATGCAGTTCCAGGCTGCCCAAAATAAAGCACATACTCCTATACGAATGTGTCTCGTTGTTTCGGAATTTATCCCGTCAACCCACGTCCCAAATAACATGCTGACAAAATTCGGAGGAGTAATGTTAAAGGCTATGTGTACCGTCCGCCATAATTTTTTTGCAAACGGTAGTCAAGAAAGAGGTGTTTGATGGATTCATCCCGATCACAAAAACTACATCTTGTAGGTCCCGTCCAATTGCGTTTTGCCAGGTTGTCCTTAGTTAAAATGACTTGTTTGGGTACAAACCACATAAACACTTTAATTTTCAAAGGTACTTTGACTTTCCACACATATTTCAAACTAGGAATGGAGTTAGAATTGATAACACCCAGATACATGAATTTAACCGTAAACTCTCCAGTCCTAGTAAGCTTCTAGCACAACTGATCGGGCCGTTGAGAAAGCTGAACATCCATCAGTCTACTCACAAGATGGAGCCAGACTTCCCAACGGTTTCCGGCTAGCGTCCTCCTGAAGTGAATATTGAGAGGAATGGACTGAAGTACTGTCGCAACGTAAGCGTCTCTTCGTTGAACAATGCTATAAAGGGACGGATATTGAAGCGCGAGGGGTGTTTCCCCTAGCCATGTATCCTCCCAGAATCTCATAGTGGTACCGTTTCCGACTATAAACTTTGTCCTATCGAAAAAAAAAACTGATTTAACTGTCGTCAGTCCTTTCCAAAAAGGCGAGTCCATCGGCCTCACTGTCATCTGGGACAAAGTTTTGGAATAAAGGTACTTACTACGCAGAATCTGCGTCCATGTGGCCTCCGTCTCTACGGATAACTTATACAACCACTTACTGAGAAGACATCTGTTCTTGACTTCAAGATTTTCAATACCTAGACCCCCTTGGTCTTTCGGTCTATAAATAATATCCCATTTGGCAAGTCTGTATTTTCGCTTTTGTTCATCACTCTGCCAGAATAAGCGGGATCGATAGAAGTCCAGCCTTTTCTAACCCCAACTGGAATCTCGAAAAAGGACAAGAGAAATATGGGCATACTCGTGAGAACCGAATTAATAAGAATTAATCGGCCTCCGTATGACATCAGCTTGCCCTTCCAACAGCTCAGTTTCTTCTCAAATCGATCCTCAATGGACTTTCATTCTCTGTTGGTCAGCTTACCACGGTGAATTGGTATACCCAAATACGTGAAAGATAAAGCCCCCAGTTCGCACCCAAACAATTGCATGTAAGCATCTTGTTCCTCATTAGCTCTTCCAAAGCAGAACAATTCGCTTTTATGAAAGTTAATCTTTAACCCGGTCAATTGTTCGAATAAGCATAACACCAGCTTCGTGTTTCTCGCTTTTGCCAAGTCATGCTCCATAAATATGATAGTATCATCGGCGTACTGTAGGATAGACACACCTCCATCAACTAGATGAGGAACTAGGCCACCTACCTGACCAGCATCCTTAGCCCTTCCTATTAGAATCGCCAACATGTCGACTACAATGTTGAACATAATAGGTGACATCAGATCTCCTTGTCTCAGGCCCTTATGTGTCTGGAAGTAGTGACCTATGTCGGCATTCACTTTAATTCCAACACTCCCTTTTTGCATGAAAGATTCTACCTGGTGTCGCCAGGCTTGATCAAAACCTTTCATACGCAAGGCCTGTTGAAGAAATGGCCATTTGACTTTATCGTACGCTTTCTCGAAATCCACTTTGAAAACAACTCCGTCTAGTTTTTTAGTGTGAATTTCATGGAGCGTTTCATGAAGGACCACAACCCCTTCTAGGATGTTTCTGTCCGGCATGAAAGCAGTTTGGGAAGGCTGCACCAAAGAGTGCGCGATCTGCTTGAGTCTATTAGTCCCAACCTTGGTGAAAATTTTGAAACTAACGTTAAGAAGACAGATCGGCCTGAACTGCTTAATTCTCACAACCTCCTTTTTCTTAGGAAGTAAAGTTATTGTTCCAAAATTCAGGTGAAACAACTGAAGTTGTCCAGAGAATAAATCATGGAACTGTTGGAAATATGCCCTAGAGACAATAATAAATTAGTTATTATTATTATATTTCCTTGTTCATGATAATCGTTTATTATTCATGCTATAATTGTATTGAAAGGAAACTCAGATACATGTGTGGATACATAGACAACACCATGTCCCTAGTAAGGCTCTAGTTGACTAGCTCGTTGATCAATAGATGGTTACGGTTTCCTGACCATGGACATTGGATGTCGTTGATAACGGGATCACATCATTAGGAGAATGATGTGATGGACAAGACCCAATCCTAAGCCTAGCACAAAGATCGTGTAGTTCGTATGCTAAGATTTTATAATGTCAAGTATCATTTCCTTAGACCATGAGATTGTGCAACTCTCGGATACCGTAGGAATGCTTTGGGTGTACCAAACGTCACAACGTAACTAGGTGGCTATAAAGGTGCACTACGGGTATCTCCGAAAGTGTCTGTTGGGTTGGCACGAATCGAGATCGGATTTGTCACTCCGGTTGACGGAGAGGTATCTCTGGGCCCACTCGGTAGGACATCATCATATTGTGCACAATGTGACCAAGGGGTTGATCATGGGATGATGTGTTACGGAACGAGTAAAGAGACTTGCCGGTAACGAGATTGAACAAGGTATCGACATACCGACGATCGAATCTCGGGCAAGTACAATACCGCTAGACAAAGGGAATTGTATACGGGATTGATCGAATCCTCGACATCGTGGTTCATCCGATGAGATCATCGTGGAACATGTGGGAGCCAACATGGGTATCCAGATCCCGCTGCTGGTTATTGACCGGAGAACGTCTCGGTCATGTCTGCATGGTTCCCGAACCCGTAGGGTCTACACACTTAAGGTTCGATGACGCTAGGGTTATAGGGAATCGATATACGTGGTTACCGAATGTTGTTCGGAGTCCCGGTTGAGATCTCGGACGTCATGAGGAGTTCCAGAATGGTCCGGAGGTAAAGATTTATATATGGGAAGTCCTGTTTTGGTCACCGGAAAAGTTTCGGGTGTTATCGGTAACGTACCGGGACCACCAGGAGGGTCCCGGGGGTCCACCAAGTGGGGCCACCGGCCCAGAGGGCTGCATGGGCCAAGTGTGGGAGGGGACCAGCCCCAGGTGGGCTGGTGTGCCCCCCCACCAGGGCCCATGGCGCCTAGGGTTTGGGGGAAACCCTAAAAGGGGGCGCCCCCCTTGCCTTGGGGGGCAAGGCAACCCTCCTGGCCGCCGCCCCCTCCTCAGATTGGATCTGAGGGGGCCGGCCCCCCTCTCCCTTGCCCCTATATATATGTGGGGGGTGGGCGGGCAGCCGCACCCGAAGTTCTGGCGCAGCCCTCCCCCTCTCCCAAGTCCTCCTCCTCTCCCGCGGTGCTTGGGAAAGCCCTGTAGGATTGCCACGCTCCTCCACCACCACCACGCCGTTGTGCTGCTGCTGGACGGAGTCTTCCCCAACCTCTCCCTCTATCCTTGCTGGATCAAGGCATGGGAGACGTCACCAGGCTGCACGTGTGTTGAACACGGAGGTGCCGTCCGTTTGGCACTAGGATCTCCGGTGATTTGGATCACGACGAGTACGACTCCTTCAACCCCGTTCTCTTGAACGCTTCCGCTTAGCGATCTACAAGGGTATGTAGATGCACTCCCCTTCCCCTCTGTCGGTGTCAAAACCGGCGGATCTCGGGTAGGGGGTCCCGAACTGTGCGTCTAGGCGGATGGTAACAGGAGACAAGGGACACGATGTTTTTACGCAGGTTCGGGCCCTCTCGATGGAGGTAAAACCCTACTCCTGCTTGATTAATATTGATGATATGGGTAGTACAAGAGTAGATCTACCACGAGATCGTAGAGGCTAAACCCTAGAAGCTAGCCTATGGTATGATTGTTGTTCGTCCTATGGACTAAAACCCTTCGGTTTATATAGGCACCGAATAGGGTTAGGGTTACCAGTAGTCGGTTACAATGGTAGGAGATCTACATATCCGTATCGCCAAGCTTGCCTTCCACGCCAAGGAAAGTCCCATCCGGACACGGGACGAAGTCTTCAATCTTGTATCTTCATAGTCCAGAGTCCGCCAACGGTGATAGTTCGCTATCCGGACACCCCCTAGTCCAGACTCCCTCGGTAGCCCCTGAACCAGGCTTCAATGACGACGAGTCCGGGCGCGCATATTGTCTTCGGCATTGCAAGGCGGGTTCCTCCTCGAATACTTTATAGAAGATTTTGAACACAAGGATGGTGTCCGCTCGCAAAATAATTTCCACATAACACCGTAGAGAGAATAATATTTACACAAAATCAATCTGGCGACGTATTCCGCGGTGTGTAATCATGCCACGGCCAAGTTCTTATTCAATCGTTTTACTATACCACCTCGGTAGCGTTTAGCGAGGCGGTTTCTTGGCACGCGTCTTGTCAAAGCAGAGATCGTGTCCCCTTATTCCGGATTCTCATCAATACGGATGTGGGTAACCCAACCGCGCCATTGATTACGGCGCTTGGAAGATAAGAGAGTTTTACCGAGGCTAGTGGGGCGCTTAGTTGCGTCCGTCCATATAAGGGGATAAGGATCCACCTTTTCACCCACGCCTTCTTCCTCCTTCGCTCATCCATTTCACAAGACTTTTCGAGCTCCAGCGCCCAAGTCCGCACATCTCTCCTCAACCTTCTCCAGCCATGTCCGGAGCGGGAGGCAAGTGGATGGTCTCCTCCGTCACGGAGGGGCACATCACAAGGCTGCGGGAGGCCGGATACTTGTCCGGCGACATCGCGTGTCGGCTCCCCACCAAGGTGCAGCTCATCCCCACCCCCAGGCCCCATGAGAGGGTGGTGTTCCTTACCCACTTCCTCCGCGGACTAGGTTTTCCACTTCACCCATTTGTCCGGGGGCTCATGTTCTATTACGGCATGGATTTCCACGATCTGGCCCCAAACTTCATCCTCAATATCTCGACGTTTATCGTCGTGTGCGAGGCCTTCCTCTGCATCCAGCCCCACTTCAGTTTATGGTTGAAGACCTTTAGCGTCAAGCCGAAGATAGTGGGCGGCCGACAGGCGGAGTGCGGAGGCGCCATGGCGGGCAGGATGCCCAACTTACATGGCTTGAGGGCTCCTTCGTGGAGACCATAAAGGGGTGGCAATCGGGGTGGTTCTACATCACCGAGCCGCGCGACTCCAAATGAGCGGCGGCCCCCGAATTCAGATCTGGCTCCCCCACACGGCTCACATCATGGAAAGAGATGGGCCTTACGTGGGGTGATTCGGAAGAGCTGGTCGGACTCCAAACCTATGTCCGAAACCTGGTGGACAAGAACCTCAAGCTTGTCAACGTAGTCCAGGTTATGCTCATCCGCCGGATTCTCCCATGCCAGCAACGGGCCTTCAATTTGTGGGAGTTTGATCCGGCACAGCACCGGACCTTGAGTCGGCTCTTCGACACTACGTACGAAGATGCCTGGAAGGTGCTGTTCAAGGGCGCCGAAGCTCCCGCATCCTCTACCGAAGATCGCGGATTCCGCTCGCAGCGTCAAGCCAGCGAGGTAAGTTATTTCGCCCTTTATGGGACTCTTTTTTCATAGTTTGACTCTATGCGGGATCTAAAACTCCCTAACCTTTGACAGGACTGGCTGAAGACGTCCGGACAGATTAACTGTCCGGCTCCTTTGCCAGAAGATCCAGCGGACGCCCGCTTGACGGGGCTGCTGGTTCCAGCACCTCACGTGGTGACGGAGAAGAAGGCCAAGAAGGAGGCCACGGGAACTCGAAGGAGCTCCCGGCACCAGTCTTGTCGATTACGAGGCGTAATCCTCTCCTGAGAATGAGGAGGAGGAAAAAGAAGCCTCTCCCCTAGCGGGGGAAGAGAAGAAAAGGAAGGCCGCCCCGACTGGGGAGGCCAGAGGGTCCAAGAAGGGAAGAACCCTTCCTTCGGACGTCTCCACCAACGTCAACGAGGCGAGGAGGAGTGGCCCTCGAGGGCCAAGCCCCTGGCGAGATCGTAAGTGTCCGGATACCCGTGGTTTTTTTTCATTGCATAGTGTTCTCTAATGCCGAACAATCATGCAGCCCGCCCAAGGGCGAGCTTCGCCCGCCGTCAGCGGGTCCCCGAATTCGTCCGAAGTGGAGAGCACTTCTCTTCCGCCTCCTCGCCTCGCGCCGCCGACGACGCCGAGGTGGGGCCCCAAGGGGGGCCTGGTCAAGAGGAGGTGGCGCAGGAGGCGCCACAAGGCAGCCTCCCGGACTCCAGGCGTGAGGGGGGCGAGACCCCCAGGGGCTCTAAGCCCGACCCTTGTCCGGATTCCATACCGGAACCTTCAGCGGTTCTGAAGTCCGGCAAGCGGCTCCTTCGTAAGAAGGGTAAGACGCCGGTGTCCTCCGTCCAACCGGAGGCATCGGATAGCTTACTGGAGGCGCTTAACAGCACCTCCATCGAGGAGGAGCACCGCCTTTATTATGAGTGCGGTGATCCGAAAGTTCGATCCGCTAAAGCGGGCCGACTGAAGCTCGTACCAGCCTTCTAACGGGCTTTGAGGTAAGTTTAGAATATGTAAAAATATTAGCGCATAGACAGTAGCCCACGATGCTTAGTTTGGTGTTCGGAAAGAAAAGCGGACCGAGGATCTAAAAAGATATACGCAGGAGTCTAACATAAATATGTCAATATGGGAATGCAGGCTCTTGTGGCTGACCTCTGCCCTTGCTTGATCATGCGGAGGTCAATGCATTGAAGCGTAACCTCGAGCGGTCCGAGAACGAGCTCGGCCTTGCCAAGAAGCAGCTCGAGGACAAGGAAGGTAAGTAATACCTTATTAAAGTAATACCTTATAGAAAGGAGTTGGTTGCAAAAAAGACAGGAATAACATGAGTATTGCAGGGGCCATGAACGAGGTGGTGACCCTGAAGGAAGCGGTGACCGCGGCTGAAAACAAAGCGGCCGCGGAGCGCGCCAAGCGAGAGGAGCAGGAGGCGCGGGTGGCGGAGTTGCGGCAAGAGCTCCAGGCTCTCGTGGAAAAACACGAGGGTTTGGAGCATGACTCGAAGACCCCGAGAGTCTGAGCTTGCCTCGGCTCTTGAGAGTGCCAAGGCCGCTAAGGCCGAAGCCCAGAAAGCCCTCCAGGAGATTGAGGCGATGAGGAAGATAGCGGCGGGTAAGGCATTCTTTATGCAAAGCAAGAATGTAAAAGTCAATTATCTTTTACTTACCAGAATCCGTAGCTCTCCATGAGCCTTCTCAGATCTGCCCCCGCAGGTATCCGATGCCGCCGCTTTCTCACCGAAGAGGGGAGCTCGACGGAGAAGGTGTTTTGGCCTCGATGTCGAGGCCGAACACCGGTGCCCTTGAGCGACCAACTGAAGCAATTGGTCGAGCTCCACAAGGTCGCCGAACAGGCCATGAAGGGCCTTATAGCTCGGCTGTGGCCAAATGAGGCCATGCCTGGGAGCTACTTCGGGCTAGTGCGGCGGCTGGTGGACGCATGTCCATGGATCGAAGTTATCAAGCGCTCCGTCTGCATCGAAGGTGCCCGTAGGGCCCTTGCCCGTGCTAAGGTGCACTGGGGCAAGCTGGATGGTGAGAAGCTTGTGAAGGACGGACCACCGCCGGGCAAGGAGCATCGCAAGCCCGAAATGTATTATGAGGGCGTCCTGAAGGGTGCCCGCCTTATAGCGGGTGACTGCTCCAAAGATGTAATTTTTGAATAGACTCGCATTTGTTATCCTGTACGCTGAAAACTTGTTCATATGCACTAAGCAACGCTTGTGAATTTAAAATATTACCTTCAGGCGGCCGTTTATCAAATCGAGAGATGGCAAGTCGTTGGCTTCAGCCCCCATGCCACGAAAGTGCCGGGTGTTCGGGATAAACTTGAGCGCTCTTGTTCCCATTCTTGAGTCCTACGAGGGAGGCGCTCAACGCAACAAACCAGGCAACCGGACTTATAGTGCTTGAACACTCTCACTTAGCCATACAATTCTATAATTTTAAATTTCGGTGAAGCCCCTAGTATTTAGAAGACCGAGTTCGGGGCGCTATCCACGCCTTGGCCGGACAATGCCGGTTCCTCGCTCTAAGCGGCATAAGTCTTTAGGGACCCGAAAAAACCTCTCGAACAGCGACCAGCTCTCGCCCTATCATGACGGTCAGTTTTAGCTTTCTCCACTGAGGTGCTCAACCCAGCTCAACCGGGGCACAATCGCAGTGGTTCTCCCAGTGCTACCTTAGCCGATATAACGGAGCGTAAGGTACCAAAACATGGGAGCCGGGCAAACCCAACTATTGACCCAAGACATGATTCGTAGCCGATGCATATAATGCTATAAGTTCGGGGTGCCGCACTTGTGAAAGTGTTTGGACTTATCACACCATATTTTGGGGTACTTAAGCCCCTGGTGTATTGGCCGTACCAAAGTGTACGGGTGCAACATGTCATAGATGAACATATATGGAAAAAAGGAATGCAATAATAAGCAGAAGCTATGTATTGTTTATTCAAAAAGATACTGCAAATAAAAGCAGAACGATACAAATTGTGCGATAAGCAAGGGATGGGACTATTTAACATGTCCCCCTCCAAGGGTAAGCTGCGGGATGGTATGTAAAACAGGTGTAGTAGAGACCACCTGGACACTCGACGCAATTTTCTGCTTCCCTGGCTGTTGCATCGTGAGTTCGGCAATTCTAGTGCCGGACAGGGCTTCTGGAAGACGGAGTCCTGAAAGTAAGAGAAAAAAGGAAGAAAAAGAATGACACAATCGGGAGCCCCTGGTGCGGTTGAGCCGCATTCTGGGCGTGCCGCGGTCGTGCCCCTCCCCCTATGCCCATGGTATCTCTAGAGCGTAGTTATGCACGCACAGTACTAGCTGCCCAATTTCACGAGGGCTGGGGTTGGGGCCGCATTGCTACGCGTGCTCGGAACGTGCCAGGCGGTCTTGTTGTAGGTTACTCCGGGCGCGCTTGACGGTGTCCGGTCGTTTAGTAGCCGGACTCGAGAATTGCCTTAAGAGGCTGCTTTGTACTTCCGCCGCTAGGGCCGCCGTATGCTCCTCCGTTCGGAGAGAGCGTTCGGTGTTTCCATTGACCGTAATTACTCCTCGAGGGCCTGGCATCTTGAGCTTGAGGTATGCGTAGTGCGGCACCGCATTGAACTTTGCAAATGCGGTTCGTCCGAGCAGTGTGTGATAGCCGCTGCGGAGCGGGACTATGTCGAAGATTAACTCTTCGCTTCGGAAGTTATCCGGGGATCCGAAGACCACTTCAAGTGTAACTGAGCCTGTACAATTGGCCTCTACACCTGGTATGACGCCTTTAAAGGTCGTCTTTGTGGGTTTAATCCTTGATGGGTCTATGCCCATTTTGCGCACTGTATCCTGGTAAAGCAGGTTCAGGCTGCTGCCGCCGTCCATCAGGACTCTGGTGAGGTGAAATCCGTCAATAATTGGGTCAAGAACCAATGCGGCGAATCCGCCGTGGCGGATGCTAGTGGGGTGGTCCCTTCGATCAAAAGTGATCGGGCAGGAGGACCACGGGTTGAATGTTGGGGCGACTGGCTCCATCGCATATACGTCCCTTAGTGCACGCTTCCGCTCCCTTTTGGGTATGTGGGTTGCGTATATCATGTTCACCGTCCGCACTTGTGGGGAAAGCCCTTCGTCCTCTATTGTTCAGCGGCCGGGCTCCTCCTCGTCATCGCTATGCAGCCCCTTGTCATTGAGTTCGGCATTTAACTTGCTCGCTGCTTGAACACCCAACAATCCCTGTTGGTGTGGTTGGCTGGTTTTTCGGGGTGCCATGTATCCGCACAAGCGATCGAGTATTCGGTCCAAGTTGGACGGGCCCTGGGTATTTCTTTTGAATGGCTTCTTCTGCTGACCGGGTTTAGAGCCTCTGAATCCGGCATTTACTGTCGTATCTTCAGCATTGTCACCGTTAATGCGGCGTTTATTCTTGTTGCAACACGACCTGCCATTGCTGTCCTTGGTATCTGAACTACCAGGGTGGTTGGCCAAGTTGTTGCTTCGAGCTAGCCAGTTGTCCTCTCCCGCGCAAAAGCGGGTCATGAGTGTGGTGAGGGCTGCCATGGATTTCGGCTTTTCCTGTCCTAGGTGCCGGGCTAGCCACTCGTCATGATGTTATGTTTGAAGGCTGCAAGGGCCTCTGCATCCGGATAGTCAACGATTTGATTTTTCATAGTTAAGAACCGTGTCGTAATTGTCCGGCGATTCATCTGGCTGCTGAATTATGTGCTTA
This sequence comes from Aegilops bicornis, assembly GCA_021605145.1. Lineage (NCBI taxonomy): Eukaryota > Viridiplantae > Streptophyta > Magnoliopsida > Poales > Poaceae > Aegilops > Aegilops bicornis. The sequence goes on from CM038673.1 coordinate 806,105,179, forward strand.
GGTCATCGGCGTCTTGTGGTCGCACATATGTGCCTTGGAAGTTATCAAGGAATGCGGCTTCCAGGTCTTCCCAACAACCAATTGATTCTGCTGGCAAGCTGTTGAGCCAATGCCGAGCTGGTCCCTTAAGCTTGAGTGGGAGGTATTTGATGGCATGTAGATCATCACCGCGGGCCATGTGGATATGGAAGAGATAGTCCTCGATCCAGACCGCAGGATCTGTGGTACCATCGTATGATTCGATGTTTACGGGTTTGAAGCCCTTGGGGATTTGATGATCCATTACTTCATCTGTGAAGCATAGTGGGTGTGCGGCGCCTCTGTATTGGGCTATGCCACGACGTAGCTCATATGAGCTTTGTCTACTATGTTCGGCCCGGCCGGGGTTGCTGTATCCGGCGTGGTGGTAATCATCTCGAGTCGTTGGGCGCCCACGCAATCTATAGATCGATCTTGTTTGTTTTGCCTTATCCTCCAGTATATCTCGCAAGTCCGGCGCGTTCTCTCGTGCCTTGGTACTTTTGAGCGGGCGTCGGGCGTGGCTTGAGCGGAGGGCCGAGAGGCTTCTCTGCCGTGTACAGGGTGGCGGTCTGCCATGTCGTGCGCTGGTGACGCGGGTGCTTCCTCCTCTGATCGAGGCAACGGCCTGCGTTTGGGGTAGCTTTTGGAAGGGAGTTCGAGTTCGTACTCTTCGGCTGCAAGGACTTCAGTCCATCTGTCAGCTAGTAAGTCTTGGTCAACTCTAAGCTGCTGCTGCTTTTTCTTGAGGATGCTTGTCGTGGCCATAAGCCTGCGTTTGAAACGCTCCTGTTCGGCGGGATCCTCAGGCACGACAAATTCGTAAATGCCGAGGCTTGCCTCATCTTCGGAGGAGGCATATAATTATCGCCCTCTACCTCTCACGCCGCTCTATCATGAGGGCTGGCTTCTCCCTCCTCTTGTGCTGAATCCTGCCGGGAGGGGTTGTCTTGACACCGTCCGGTGTTATTATCTCCGTGCGGAATCACCGTTTTTGCTGTGGCGGGATTTAGAGCGGCGCCGCTGACGCCGGCGCTTCGGCTGTTTCTTGGAGGGGTCATCCTCCGTTGTTCCATCGCCATTCCCATCTTTTGGGATGTCCACCATGTATATGTCATATGACGAGGTGGCCTTCCAGTGCCCCGTAGGCGCTGGCTCTTGATTGTCTCCGGCATCGTCGTCCATACCGTCGATGTCTTCGGAGTCGAAGTCGAGCATGTCGGTTAAATCATCGACAGTGGCTACAAAGTGGGTGGTGGGTGGCCGTTGAATTTCTTTGTCGTCTGCATCCCAACCTTCCTGACCATAGTCCGGCCAGGGCTCTCCTGATAAAGAGAGAGACTTTAGTGAATTCAGGATGTCGCAAAAGGACGAGTGCTGAAAGATGTCCGCGGCGGTGAACTCCATAACCGGCGCCCAATCGGATTCGACCGGGCAGGGCGCGGGAGGTTTGGAGTCCGGAGAGGAGTCCGGCACCTCGGAGTCACGGGCTTTGCAAAGGACAGGGATGGTGTTCGGCTCAATCGCCGTAGAGATTCCAGCCCCCGAGGCGGTGTCCAACCACTCGTCCTCGATCGGCGAAACCGGCTCCGGATTAAGGGTCGGAGCGGGCACCGGTGCGGCCTTCAGGGCACTGTTCGGCAGCAGAGCTAGATCGTACCCATCGAGACAGTGCGGCACGCTCGGCTGCGGCTCGAATCCGTCGAAGATCAAGTCTCCGCGGACATCGGCCGTATAGTTCAAACTTCCAAATCTGACCTGATGGTCAGGGGCGTAGCTTTTGATCTGCTCCAGATGGCCAAGTGAATTGGCCCGCAGTGCAAAAGCCGCCGAATCTGAAGATCTGTCCGGGAGAAAAGTCTCACCACGGACCGCGTCGTTGTTGATGATCGAAGGAGCCATCGGGCCTAAAGGTGACGACACGGAAGGAACTCTCAATGAAAGCACCAATGTCGGTGTCAAAACCGGCGGATCTCGGGTAGGGGGTCCCGAACTGTGCGTCTAGGCGGATGGTAACAGGAGACAAGGGACACGATGTTTTTACCCAGGTTCGGGCCCTCTCCCCTGCTTGATTAATATTGATGATATGGGTAGTACAAGAGTAGATCTACCACGAGATCAGAGAGGCTAAACCCTAGAAGCTAGCCTATGGTATGATTGTTGTTCGTCCTATGGACTAAAACCCTTCGGTTTATATAGGTACCGAATAGGGTTAGGGTTACACAGACTCGGTTACAATGGTAGGAGATCTACATATCCGTATCGCCAAGCTTGCCTTCCACGCCAAGGAAAGTCCCATCCGGACACGGGACGAAGTCTTCAATCTTGTATCTTCATAGTCCAGGAGTCCGGCCAACGGTGATAGTTCGGCTATCCGGACACCCCTAGTCCAGGACTCCCTCACCCTCGTTGCTAGATTACTCCATAGATTGATCTTGGTGATGCGTATTTTGAATTTCTGCTACGTTCCCCAACAGTGGCATCATGAGCTAGGTCTATTGCGTAGATTCTATGCACGAGTAGAACAAAAAATAGTTGTGGGCGTTGATTTTGTTCAGTATGCTTACGGTTACTAGTCCAATCTTGTTTCGACGGTATTGTGGGATGAAGCGGCCCGGACCGACCTTGCATGTACTCTTACGTGAGACAGGTTCCACCGACTGACATGCACTTGTTGCATAAGGTGGCTAGCGGGTGCCGGTCTCTCCCACTTTAGTCGGATCGGATTCGATGAAAAGGGTCCTTATGAAGGATAAATAGCAATTGGCATATCACATTGTGGTTTTACGTTCTTGCTAGAAACCCATAGCAGCCACATAAAACATGCAAACAACAATTAGAGGACGTCTAACTTGTTTTTGCAGGGTATGCTATGTGATGTGATATGGCCAAAAAGAATGTGATGAATGATATGTGATGTATGAGATTGATCATGTTCTTGTAATAGGAATCACGACTTGCATGTCGATGAGTATGACAACCGGCAGGAGCCATAGGAGTTGTCTTAATTTATTGTATGACCTGCGTGTCATTGAACAACGCCATGTAATTATTTTACTTTATTGCTAACCGGTAGCCATAGTAGTAGAAGTAATAAGTTGGCGAGACAACTTCATGAAGACACGATGATGGAGATCATGATGATGGAGATCATGGTGTCATGCCGGTGACGATGATGATCATGGAGCCCCGAAGATGGAGATCAAAAGGAGCAAAATGATATTGGCCATATCATGTCACTATTTGATTGCATGTGATGTTTATCATGTTTATGCATCTTATTTGCTTAGAACGACGGTAGTAAATAAGATGATCCTCATTAAAATTTCAAGAAAGTGTTCCCCTAACTGTGCACCGTTCGCGAAAGTTCGTCGTTTGAAGCACCACGTGATGATCGGGTGTGATAGATTCTAACGTTCACATACAACGGGTGTAAGCCAGATTTACACACGCGAAACACTTAGGTTAACTTGACGAGCCTAGCATGTACAGAGATGGCCTCGGAACACAAGAGACCGAAAGGTCGAACATGAGTCGTATGGTGGATACGATCAACATGAAGATGTTCACCGATGATGACTAGTCCGTCTCACGTGATGACCGGACACGGCCTAGTTGACTCGGATCATGTAATCACTTAGATGACTAGAGGGATGTCTATCTGAGTGGGAGTTCATTAGATGAACTTAATTATCCTGAACATAGTCAAACGCCCTTTGCAAATTATGTCATAGCTCGCGCTTTAGTTCTCTTGTTTTAGATATGTTCCTAGAGAAAATATAGTTGAAAGTTGATGATAGCAATTATGCGGACGAGAAGGCTTATGTCCTTAATGCACCGCTCAATGTGCTGAACCCCGAACGTCGTCTGTGGATGTTGCGAACATCGGACATACACATTTTGATAACTACGTGATAGTTCAGTTAAACGGTTTACAGTTGAGGCACCAAAGACGTTTTCGAAACGTCGCGAAACATATGAGATGTTTCGAGGGCTGAAATTGGGATTTCAGGCTCGTGCCCACGTCAAGAGGTATAAGACCTCCGACGATTTTCAAACTAAGGGAGAAAAGCTCAATCATTGAGCTTGTGCTCAGATCGTCTGAGTACAACAATCACTTGAATCGAGTGGGAGTTGATCTTCCAGATGAGATAGTGATGTTTCTCCAAAGTCATTGCCACCAAGCTGCGAGAGCTTCGTGATGAACTATAACATATCAGGGATAGATATGATGATCCTTGAAATATCCGCAATGTTTGACACCGCGAAAGTAGAAATCAAGAAGGAGCATCAATTGTTGATGGTTAGTAAAACCACTAGTTTCAAGAAGGGCAAGGGCAAGAAGGGATACTTCGTGAAACGGCAAAACAGTTGCTGCTCTAGTGAAACCCCAAGGTTGAACCCAAACCCGAGACTAAGTGCTTCTATAATAAGAGGAACGGACACTGAAGCAGAACCACCCTAGATACTTGGTAGATAAGAAGGCAGGCAAGGTCGATAGAAGTATATTGGATATACATTATGTTAATGTGTACTTTACTACTACTCCTAGTAGCGCCAGGGTATTAGATACCGGTTCGGTTGCTAAGTGTTAGTAACTCGAAATAAAAGCTACGGAATAAACGGAGACTAGCTAAAGGTGAGCTGACGATATGTGTTGGAAGTGTTTCCAAGGTTGATGTGATCAAGCATCACACGCTCCCTCTACCATCGAGATTGGTGCTAAACCTAAATAATTGTTATTTGGTGTTTGTGTTGAGCATAGACATGATTGGATTATGTCTATCGCAATACGGTTATTCATTTAAGAAGAATAATGGTTACTCTATTTATTTGAATAATACCTTCAATGGTCTTGCACCTAAAAGATTGGTTTATTGAATCTCGATCGTAGTGATGCACATTTTCATGCCAAAAGATATAAGATAGTAATGATAGTACCACTTACTTGTGGCACTGCCATGTAAGTCATATTGGTATAAAACGCATGTAGAAGCTCCATGCTGATGGATCTTTGGACTCACTCGTTTTTGAAAAGTTTGAGACATGCGAACCATGTCTATTGGTGTATACGCATGAAGAAACTCCATGCAGATGGATCGTTTGGACTCACTTGATTTTGAATCACTTGAGATATGCAAATCATACCACATGGGCAAGATGACTGAAAAGCCTCGTTTTCAGTAAGATGGAACAAGATAGCAACTTGTTGGAAGTAACACATTTTGATGTGTGCAGTCTAATGAGTGCTGAGGCATGCAGCGAATATCGTTATGTTCTTACTTCATAGATGATTTGAGTAGATGTTGAGTGTATTTACTTGATGAAACACAAGTCTGAATTATTGAATGGTTCAAGTAATTTCAGAGTGAAGTTGAAGATCATCGTGACAAGAGGATAAAATGTCTATGATATGATCATAGAGATGAGTATCTGAGTTATGAGCTTTGTACGCAATTAAGACATTGTGGAAATTGTTTCACAATTAATACCGCCTGGAACACCATAGTGTGATGGTGTGTCCGAACATCATAGTTGCACCCTATTGGATATGGTGCGTACCATGATGTATCTTATCAAATTACCACTATTGTTCATGGGTTAGGCATTAGAAACAACCGCACTCACGTTAATAGGGCACCACGTAATTCCGTTAAGACGACACCGTTTGAACTATGGTTTGGAGAAACCTAAGTTGTCGTTTCTTGAAAGTTTGGGGCTGCGACGCTTATGTGAAAAAAGTTTCATCGTGATAAGCTCGAACCCAAAAGGATAAATGCATCTTCATAGAATACCCAATATGGTTGGGTATACCTCCTATTTCAGATGCGGAAGCAAAAGTAATTGTTTCTAGAAACGGGTCCTTTCTCGAGGAAAAGTTTCTCTCGAAAGAATTGAGTGGGAGGATGGTGGAGACTTGATGAGGTTGTTGAACCATCACTTCAACTAGTGTGTAACAGGCACGTGAAGTTGTTCCTGTGGCACCTACACCAATTGAAGTAGAAGCTTATGATAGTGATCATGAAACTTCGGATCAAGTCACTACCAAACCTCGTAGGTCGACAAGGACGCGTACTACTTCAGAGTGGTACGCAATCCTGTCTTGGAGGTCATGTTGCTAGGCAACAATGAACCTATGAGCTGTGGAGAAGCGATGGTGGGCCCGGATTCCGACAAATGGCTAAGAGGCCATAAAATCCGAGAGAGGATCCATGTATGAGAACAAAGTGTGGACTTTGGAAGAACTACTTGATGGTCGTAAGGCTGTTGGGTACAGATGGATTTTAAAAGGAAGATAGACGATGATGGTAAGTATCACCATTAAGAAAGCTCGACTTGTCGTTAAGTTTTCCAACAAGTTCAAGGAGTTGACTACGATGAGACTTTCTCCCTCGTAGCGATGCTAAGAGTCTGTGGAATTATATTAGAAATTACTGCATGATTTATGAAATCTTGCAGATAGGATGTCAAAACATTGTTTCCTCGACGATATCCTTGAGAAAAGGTTATATGTGATACAACCAGAAGGTTTTGTCAATCCTGAAAGACGCTAATAAGTATGCAAAGCTCCAGCAATCCTTCTTAGGACTGGAATATGCATCTCGGAGTTGGAATGTACGCTTTGATGAGATGATCAAAGATTTTGGGTTTATACAAAGTTTATGAGAAACTTGTATTTCCAAAGAAGTGAGTGGGAGCACTATAGAATTTCTGATAAGTATATGTGAATGACATATTGTTGATCCGAAATGATGTAGAATTTCTGGAAAGCATATAGGGTTATTTGAAAAGTGTTTTTCAATAGAAAACCTGGACTAAGCTGCTTGAACATTGAGCATAAAGATCTATGAGGATAGATCAAAAACGCTAAATGGTACTTTCAAATGAGCACATACCTTGACATGATCTTGAAGGTGTTCAAGATGGATCAGTCAAAGAAGGAGTTCTTGCCTGAGTTGTAAGGTATGAAGTTAAGAGTTAAAAGCTCGACCAAGGCGTAAGAGAGAGAAAATCTGAAGGGCATCCCTATGCTTGAGACGTAGGCTCTATAGTATGCTATGCTGTGTACCGCACCGGAAGTGTGCCTTGCCATGAGTCAGTCAAGGGGTACAAGAATGATCCAGGAATGGATCATTGGACAGCGGTCAAAATTGTCCTTGGAGTAAATAAGGACATGTTTCTCGGTTATGGAGGTGATAAAGAGTTCTACGTAAAGAGTTGCGTCGATGCAAGCATTAACACCTATCCGAATGACGCTGAGTAGCAAACCGGATACGTATAGTGGAGCAACCATTTGGAATAGCTCCAAATGGAGCGTGGTAGCAGCATTTACAATATGACCTGGAGATTTGCAAAATACATACGGATCTGAATGTTGCAGACCCGTTGACTAAAACCTCTCTCACAAGCAAAACATGATCAAACCCCAGAACTCATTGAGTCTTAATCACATGGTGATGTGAATTAGTTTAGTGACACTAGTGAACTCTTTGGATGTTGGTCACATGGCGATGTGACCTATCAGTGTTAATCACATGGCGATGTGAACTAGATTATTGACTCTAGTGCAAGTGGGAGACTGTTGGAAATATGCCCTAGAGGCAATAATAAATTAGTTATTATTATTATATTTACTTTTTCATGATAATCGTTTATTATCCATGCTATAATTGTATTGAAAGGAAACTCAGATACATGTGTGGATACATAGACAACACCATGTCCCTAGTAAGCCTCTAGTTGACTAGCTCGTTGATCAATAGATGGTTACGGTTTCCTGACCATGGACATTGGATGTCGTTGATAACGGGATCACATCATTAGGAGAATGATGTGGTGGACAAGTCCCAATCCTAAGCCTAGCACAAAGATCGTGTAGTTCGTATGTTAAAGCTTTTATAATGTCAAGTATCATTTCCTTAGACCATGAGATTGTGCAACTCCCTGATACCATAGGAATGCTTTGGGTGTACCAAACATCACAACGTAACTGGGTGGCTATAAAGGTGCACTACGGGTATCTCCGAAAGTGTCTGTTGGGTTGGCACGAATCGAGACTGGGATTTGTCACTCTGGTTGAAGGAGAGGTATCTCTGGGCCCATTCGGTAGGACATCATCATAATGTGCACAATGTGACCAAGGGGTTGATCACGGGATGATGTGTTACGGAACGAGTAAAGAGACTTGCCAGTAACGAGATTGAACAAGGTATCGACATACCGAGGATCGAATCTCCGGCAAGTACAATACCGCTAGACAAAGGGAATTGTATACGGGATTGATCGAATCCTCGACATCGTAGTTCATCCGATGAGATCATCGTGGAACATGTGGGAGCCAACATGGGTATCCAGATCCCGCTGTTGGTTATTGACCGGAGAACGTCTCGGTCATGTTCAAGCATGGTTCCCGAACCCGTAGGGTCTACACACTTAAGGTTCGATGACGCTAGGGTTATAGGGAATAGATATACGTGGTTACCGAATGTTGTTCGGAGTCCCGGATGAGATCTCGGACGTCACGAGAAGTTCCGGAATGGTCCGGAGGTAAAGATTTATATATGGGAAGTCATGTTTTGGTCACCGGAAAAGTTTCGGATGTTATCGGTAATGTACCGGGACCACCGGGAGGGTCCTGGGGGTCCACCAAGTGGGGCCACCGGCCCAGAGGGCTGCATGGGCCAAGTGTGGGAGGGGACCAGCCCCAAGTGGGCTGGTGCGCCCCCCACAAGTGAAGGAAATATGCCCTAGAGGCAATAATAAAAGTTATTATTTATTTCCTTATATCATGATAAATGTTTATTATTCATGCTAGAATTGTATTAACCGGAAACATAATACATGTGTGAATATATAGACAAACAAGATGTCACTAGTATGCCTCTACTAGACTAGCTTGTTAATCAAAGATGGTTATGTTTCCTAACCATGAACAAGGAGTTGTTATTTGATTAACAAGGTCACATCATTAGTTGAATGATCTGATTGACATGACCCATTCCGTTAGCTTAACAGTTGATCGCTTAGTATGTTAATGCTTTCTTCATGACCCATACATGTTCCTATAACTATGAGATTATGCAACTCCGTTTACGGAGGAACACTTTGGTACTACCAAACGTCACAACGTGAATCGGGTGATTATAAAGGAGTACTACAGGTGTCTCCAAAGGTACTTGTTGGGTTGGCGTATTTCGAGATTAGGTTTTGTCACTCCGATCGTCGGAGAGGTATCTCTAGGCCTTCTCGGTAATACACATCACCTAAGCCTTGCAAGCATTACAACTAAAGAGTTAGTTGTAAGATGATGTATTACGGAACGAGTAAAGAGACTTACCGGTAACGAGATTGAACTAGGTATTGGATACCGACGATCGAATCTAGGGTAAGTAACATACCGATGACAAAGGGAACAACGTATGTCGTTAAGCGGTTTGACCGATAAAGATCTTCGTAGAATATGTAGGAACCAATATGGGCATCCAGGTTCCGCTATTGGTTATTGACCGAGAATGGTTCTAGGTCATGTCTACATAGTTCTCGAACCCGGAGGGTCCGCACGCTTAACGTTTCGATGACAGTTCATTATGAGTTTATAAGTAATGATGCACGAAGGTTGTTCAGAGTCCCGGATGTGATCACGGACATGACGAGGAGTCTCGAAATGGTCGAGACATAAAGATTGATATATTGGAAGCCTACATTTGGACATCGGAAGTGTTCCGGGTGAAATCGGATTTTACCGAGATGCAGGAGGTTACCGGAACCCCAGAGGTCAATGGGCCTTAATGGGCCATAGGAGAAGAGGAAGGGCAGCCCAAGGTGGGCTGCGCCCCTCCCCTCTAGTCCGAATAGGACAAGGAAGGGGCGCGCCTTCCCCTTCTCCCTCCTCCAATCCTAGTCCAACTAGGAGAGGGGAGTCCTACTCCCGGTGGGAGTAGGACTCCTCCTGACGCGCCTCCCCCTAGGGCCGCCACCTCCCCTTGCCTCCTTTATATCACAGGCAGGGGGCACCCCTTGACACACAAGTTGATCTACGGATCTTGCCTTAGCCGTGTGCGGTGCCCCCTTCCACCATATTCCACTTCGGTCATATCGTCGTGGAGCTTAGGAGAAGCCCTGCGCCGGAGAAGTCATATCGTCGCGGAGCTTAGGCGAAGCCCTGCGTCGGTGGAGCATCAACATCGTCACTGCCCGTCGTCTTGTGGAACTCATCCCCGACACTTTGCCGGATCGAAGTCCGGGATCGTCATCGAGCTGAGCGTGTGCGTAACTCGGAGGTGCCGTGACGTTCGGTGCTTAGATCGGTCGGATCGTGGAGACGTCGACTACATCAACCGCGTTGTTATAACACTTCCGCTTCGGTCTCACGAATGCGTGGACGGACACTCTCCCTCTCGTTGCTATGCCATCACCATGGTCTTGCGTGATCGTAGGGAAATTTTTGAAATTGCTGCGTTCCCCAACAAAGTGGCATCCGAGCCTGGTTTTATGCGTTGATGTCATATGCACGAGTAGAACACAAGTGAGTTGTGGGCGATACAAGTCATACCGCCTACCAGCATGTCATACTTTGGTTCAGCGGTATTGTGAGATGAAGCGGCCCGGACCGACATTACGCGTGACGCTTACGCGAGACTGGTTTCACCGCTCCGAGCACTCGTTGCTTAAAGGTGACGGCCGGGTGTCTGTCTCTCACTTTAGTTGAACTGAAGTGTGGCTACGCCCGGTCCTTGAGAAGGTTAAAACGGAGTCTATTTGTGAAAGTATCGTTGTGGTTTTGATGCGTAGGTAAGAACGGTTCTTGCTCAGCCCGTAGCAGCCACGTAAAACTTGCAAACAACAAAGTAGAGGACGTCTAACTTGTTTTTGCAGGGCATGTTGTGATGTGATATGGTCAAGACGTGATGCTATATTTTATTGTATGAGATGATCATGTTTTGTAACCGAAGTTATCGGCAATCGGCAGGAGCCATATGGTTGTCGCTTTATTGTATGAAATGCAACGCCATGTAATTGCTTTACTTTATCACTAAGGAGTAGCGATAGTCGTAGAAGCAATAGTTGGCGAGACGACAACGATGCTACGATGGAGATCAAGGTGTCGCGCCCGGTGACGATGGTGATCATGACGGTGCTTGGCGATGGAGATCACAAGCACAAGATGATGATGACCATATCATATCACTTATATTGATTGCATGTGATGTTTATCCTTTATGCATCTTATCTTGCTTTGATTGACGGTAGCATTATAAGATGATCTCTCACTAAAATTATCAAGAAGTGTTCTCCGAGTATGCACCGTTGCCAAAGTTCGTAGTACCCGGACACCACGTGATGATCGGGTGTGATAAGTTCTACGTCCATCTACAACGGTGCAAAACAGTTGCACACGCGAATACTCAGGTTAAACTTGGACGAGCCTAGCATATAACAGATATGGCCTCGGAACACGGAGACCGAAAGGTCGAACGTGAATCATATAGTAGATATGATCAACATAGTGATGTTCACCGTTGAAACTATTCCGTCTCACGTGATGATCGGACACGGTTTAGTTAAATGGATCACGTGATCACTTAGATGACTAGAGAGATGTCTGTCTAAGTGGGAGTTTTTTAATATGATTAATTGAACTTTAATTTATCATGAACTTAGTCCTGGTAGTATTTTGCAAATTATATTGTAGATCAATAGCTCGCGTTGTTGCTTCCCTATGTTTTTATATGTGTTCCTAGAGAAAATTGTATTGAAAATGTTAGTAGCAATGTTGCGGATTGGATCCGTGATCTGAGGTTTATCCTCATTGCTGCACGTAACAATTATGTCCTTAATGCACCGCTAGGTGACAGACCTATTGCAGGAGCGGTATGCAGGCGTTATGAACGTTTGGCTAGCTCAATATGATGACTACTTGATAGTTTAGTGCACCATACTTAACGGCTTAGAATCGGGACTTCAAAGACGTTTTGAACGTCATGGAACATATGAGATGTTCCAGGAATTGAAGTTAATACCCGAGTTGAGAGATATGAAGTCCCCAACAAGTTCTATAGCTAAAATATGGAGGAGAATCGCTCAACTAGTGAGCATGTGCTCAGATTGTCTGGGTACTTCAATCGCTTGAATCAAGTGGGAGTTAATCTTCCAGATAAGATAGTGATTGACAGAATTCTCTAGTCACCATCACTAAGTTACTAGAACTTCGTGATGAACTATAGTATGCAAGGGATGACGGAAAAAATTCCCGAGCTCTTCGTGATGTTGTAATAGACGAAGGTAGAAATCAAGAAAAAGCATCAAGTGTTGATGATTGACAAGACCACTAGTCTCAAGGAAAAGGGCAAAGGGAAGAAGGGGAACTTCAAGAAGAACGGCAAGCAAGTTGCTGCTCGAGTGAAGAAGCCCAAGTCTGGACCTAAGCCCGAGACTAAGTGCTTTTTGCTGCAATGGAACTGGTCACTAGAAGCGGAACTACCCCAAGTATTTGGCGGATAAGAAGGATGGCAAAGTGAACAAAGGTATATTTGATATACAGATTATTGATGTGTATTTTACTAGTGTTCGTAGCAACCCCTCGGTATTTGATCTTTGGTTCGGTTGCTAAAAGTAGTAACTTGAAGCAGGGAATTGCGAATGAATGAAACTAGTTGAAGGGAAGTGACGATGAGTGTTGGAAGTAGTTCCAAGATTGATATGATCATCATCGCACACTCCCTATACTTTCGGGATTAGTGTGGAACCTAAATAAGTGTTATTTGGTGTTGAGCATAAATATGATTTGATCATGTTTATTGCAATACGGTTATTCATTCAAGTAAGAGAATAAATTGTTGTTCTGTTTACATGAATAAAACCTTGTATGTTTACACACCCAATGAAAACGGTTCATTGGATCTCGATCATAGTGATACACATATTCATAATATTGAAACCAAAAAGATGCAAAGTTAAATAATGATAGTGCAACTTATTTGTGGCACTGCCGTTTAGGTCATATTGGTGTAAAGCGCATGAAGAAACTCCATGCTGATGGATTTTTGGAATCACTTGATTATGAATCATATGATGCTTGCGAACCGTGCCTTTTGGGCAAGATGACTAAAACTCCGTTCTCCGGAACAATGGAACAAGCTACTGACTTATTGGAAATAATACATACCGATGTATGCGATCCAATGAGTGTTGATGCTCGTGGCAAGTATCGTTATTTTCTGACCTTCACAGATGATTTGAGCAGATATGCGTATATCTTCTTGATGAAACATAAGTCTGAAATAGTTGAAAGGTTCAAAGAATTTCAGAGTGAAGTGGAAAATCATCGCAACAAGAAAATAAAGTTTCGCGATCTGATCGTGGAGATGAATATTTGAGTTCTGAGTTTGGTCTTCAATTAAAACAATGTGGAATAGTTTCACAGCTCACGCCACAGAACACCACAATGTTATGGTGTGTCCGAACGTCAGAATCGTACTTTATTTTGATATGGTGCGATCAACGATGTCTCTTGCCGATTTACCAATATCGTTTTGGGGTTATGCATTAGAGACAGCTGCATTCACGTTTAATAAGGCACCATCTAAATCCGTTGAGATGACACCGTATGAACTATGGTTTAGCAGTAAACCTAAGCTGTCATTTCTTAAAAGTTCGGAGTTATGATGCTTATGTGAAAAAGTTTTCACTTGATAAGCTCGAACCCAAATCGGAGAAGTGCGTCTTCATAGAATACCCAAAGGTAACTATTGGGTACACCTTCTATCACAAGATCCGAAAGCAAGTAATTCATTGCTAAGGTGGATCCTTTCTAGAGAAGATGTTTCTCTCGAAAGAAGTGAGTGGGAGGAAAGTAGAAACTTGATGAGGTAATTGTACCTTCTCCCTTATTGGAAAGTAGTTCATCACAGAAATCAGTTCTAGTGATTCCTACACCAATTAGTGAGGAAGTTAATGATGATGATCATGAAACTTCAAGATCAAGTTGCTACCAAACCTCGTAGGTCTTCCAGAGTAAGATCCGCACCAGAGTGGTACGGTAATCCTATTCTAGAAGTCATGTTACTAGACCATGATGAACCTTCGAACTATGAGGAAGCGATGATGAGCCCAGATTCCGCGAAATGGCTTGAGGCCATGAAATCTGAGATAGGATCCATGTATGAGAACAAAGTATGGACTTTGATTGACTTGCGCGATGATCAGCAAGCCATGTTAAATAAATGGATCTTCAAGACGGACACTGATAGTAGTGTTACTATCTACAAAGCTCGACTTGTCACAAAAAGGTTTTCGACAAGTTCAAGGTGTTGACTACAATGAGATTTTCTCAACTGTAGCGATGCTTAAAGTCTGTCCGAATCATGTTAGCAATTGCCACATTTTATGAAATCTGGCAAATGGATGTCAAAACTACATTCTTTAATGAATTTATTAAAGAAGAGTTGTATATGATGCAACCAGAAGGTTTTTCAATCCTAAGAGAGCTAACAAAATGTGCAAGCTCCAGCGATCCATCTATGGACTGGTGCAAGCATCTCGGAGTTGGAATAAACGCTTTGATAGTGTGATCAAAGCATATGGTTTTATACAGACTTTTGGAGAAGCCTGTATTTACAAGAAAGTGAGTGGGAGCACTACAACATTTCTGATAAGTATATGTGAATGACATATTATTGATCGGAAATAATGTAGAATTATTCTGCAAAGCATAAAGGAGTATTTGAAAGGAGTTTTTTCAAAGAAGGACTTCAGTGAAGCTGCTTACATATTGAGCATCAAGATCTATAGAGATAGATCAAGACGCTTGATAAGTTTTTCAATAAGTACATACCTTGTCAAGATTTTGAAGTAGTTCAAAATAGAACAGTCAAAGAAAAGTTCTTGCCTGTATTGCAAAACGTATGAAATTGAGTAAGACTCAAATCCCGACCATGGCAGAAAATAGAAATGAGAATGAAAGTCATCCCCTATGCCTCAGTCATAGGTGCTATAAAGTATGCTATGCTATGTACCAGACCTATTGTATACCTTGCTCTGAATTTGGCAAGGGAGTACAATAGTGATCTAGGAGTAGATCATCGGACATTGGTCAAGAACATCCTTAGTAAGGACTAAGGAAATATTTCTCGATTATGGAAGTGAAAAAAGGGTTAAATGTAAAGGGTTACGCCGATGCAAGTTTTAAACACTAATCTAGATGACTCGAAGTCTCAATCTGGATACATATTGTAAGTGGGAGCAATTAGCTAGAGTAGCCCGTGCGAGCATTGTAGACATAGAATATTTGCAAAATACATACGGCTCGAATGTGACAGACCCGTTGACTAAGCTTCTCTCACGAGCAAAACATGATCATCCCTTAGTACTCTTTGGGTGTTAATCACATAGCGATGTGAACTAGATTATCGACTCTAGTAAACCCTTTGGGTGTTGGTCACATGTCGATGTGAACTATGGGTGTTAACCACATACAGATGTGAACTATTAAATGTTAAATCACATGGCGATGTGAACTAGATTATTGACTCTAGTGCAAGTGGGAGACTGAAGGAAATATGCCCTAGAGGCAATAATAAAAGTTATTATTTATTTCCTTATATCATGATAAATGTTTATTATTCATGCTAGAATTGTATTAACCGGAAACATAATACATGTGTGAATATATAGACAAACAAGATGTCACTAGTATGCCTCTACTAGACTAGCTTGTTAATCAAAGATGGTTATGTTTCCTAACCATGAACAAGGAGTTGTTATTTGATTAACAAGGTCACATCATTAGTTGAATGATCTGATTGACATGACCCATTCCGTTAGCTTAACAGTTGATCGTTTAGTATGTTAATGCTTTCTTCATGACCCATACATGTTCCTATAACTATGAGATTATGCAACTCCCGTTTACGGAGGAACACTTTGGTACTACCAAACGTCACAACGTAATCGGGTGATTATAAAGGAGTACTACAGGTGTCTCCAAAGGTACTTGTTGGGTTGGCGATTTCGAGATTAGGTTTTGTCACTCCGATCGTCGGAGAGGTATCTCTAGGCCTTCTCGGTAATACACATCACCTAAGCCTTGCAAGCATTACAACTAAAGAGTTAGTTGTAAGATGATGTATTACGGAACGAGTAAAGAGACTTACCGGTAACGAGATTGAACTAGGTATTGGATACCGACGATCGAATCTCGGGTAAGTAACATACCGATGACAAAGGGAACAACGTATGTCGTTATGCGGTTTGACCGATAAAGATCTTCGTAGAATATGTAGGAACCAATATGGGCATCCAGGTTCCGCTATTGGTTATTGACCGAGAATGGTTCTAGGTCATGTCTACATAGTTCTCGAACCCGTAGGGTCCGTGACGCTTAACGCTTCGGCGACAGCTCATAATGAGTTTATAAGTATTGATGCAATCGAAGGTTGTTCAGAGTCCCGGATGTGATCACGGACATGACGAGGAGTCTCGAAATGGTCGAGACATAAAGATTGATATATTGGAAGCCTACATTTGGACATCGGAAGTGTTCCGGTGAAATCGGATTTTTAAAGTACCGGAGGTTACGGAACCCCGGGAGGTCAATGGGCCTTAATGGGCCATAGGAGAAGAGGAAGGGCAGCCCAAGGTGGGCTGCGCGCCTCCCCTCTAGTCCGAATAGGACAAGGAAGGGCGGCGCCTCTTCCCCTTCTCCTCCTCCAATCCTAGTCCAACTAGGAGAGGGAGTCCTACTCCCGGTGGGAGTAGGACTCCTCCTGCGCGCCTCCCCTAGGGCCGGCCACCTCCCCCTTGCCTCCTTTATATACGGGGGCAGGGGGCACCCCTTGACACACAAGTTGATCTACGGATCTTGCCTTAGCCGTGTGCGGTGCCCCCTTCCACCATATTCCACTTCGGTCATATCGTCGCGGAGCTTAGGAGAAGCCCTGCGCCGGAGAAGTCATATCGTCATGAGCTTAGGCGAAGCCCTGCGTCGGTGGAGCATCAACATCGTCCTGCCACGTCGTCTTGTGGAACTCATCCCGACACTTTGCTGGATCGAAGTCCGGGATGCGTCATCGAGCTGAACGTGCGTAACTCGGAGGTGCCGTGCGTTCGGTGCTTGGATCGGTCGGATCGTGGAGACGTACGACTACATCAACCGCGTTGTTATAACGCTTCCGCTTTCGGTCTACGAGGGTACGTGGACGGACACTCTCCCCTCTCGTTGCTATGCCATCACCATGGTCTTGCGTGATCGTAGGGAAATTTTTGAAATTGCTACGTTCCCCAACAACAAGGGCCCAAGGCGCCTAGGGTTTGGGGGAAACCCGAAAGGGGGGCGCCCCCTTGCCTTGGGGGGCAAGGCAACCCTCCTGGCCGCCGCCCCCTCCTCAGATTGGATCTGAGGGGGCCGGCCCCCCTCTCCCTTGCCCCTATATATATATATATGTGGGGGTGGGAGGGCAGCCGCACCCCAAGTTCTGGCGCAGCCCTCCCCCTCTCCCAAGTCCTCCTCCTGTCCCGCGGTGCTTGGCGAAGCCCTGCAGGATTGCCACGCTCCTCCACCACCACCACGCCGTTGTGCTGCTGCTGGACGGAGTCTTCCCCAACCTCTCCCTCTATCCTTGCTGGATCAAGGCATGGGAGACGCCACCGGCTGCACGTGTGTTGAACGCGGAGGTGCCGTCCGTTCGCACTAGGATCTCCGGTGATTTGGATCACGACGAGTACGACTCCTTCAACCCCGTTCTCTTGAACGCTTCCACTTAGCGATCTACAAGGGTATGTAGATGCACTCCCCTTCCCCTCGTTGCTAGATTACTCCATAGATTGATCTTGGTGATGCGTAGAAAATTTTGAATTTCTGCTACGTTCCCCAACAGGAACATCGGTATCAGATCCCCTTTAATAATATGCCAGCACCTTTTATAGAACTACGCCGGAAATCCATCCGGCCCTGGAGCTTTGTTATTCTTCATCTGTGCAATAGCATCAAACACCTCTTTCTCCGAAAATGGGGCAGTCAAAATATCATTCTCGTCCGCAGCAAGTTGAGGAACATCCTCAATTCTCGACTCATCCAAGGATACAAAACTATCCGCCGGAGGCCCAAACAGCTGCTTGTAGTACTCGATTATGTATAATTTTAGGTTTTCCTGTCCTAAAATCGTTCCTTCTTCTTGCTCAAGCTGAAAGATTCTTTTCTTTATGTGCTTGCCATTGGCGATCATGTGAAAGAATTGAGTGTTAGCATTCCCCTGGACAACTTTGCGAACCTTAGCTCGCAATGCCCACTTCAATTCCTCCTCTTGCAGGAGTTCTTTCAATCTCATCTCCATGTCTACTTTAGCATGAAACTCCATGGTCTCCAGAATTGTGGACTCGACTTTTAAATCTAGGGACTGAATAAGTGTAAGGAGCCTTTCCTTTTCAACCTTATAAATCCCACTAAGATACTTAGCCCACCCACGTAAGAAACTTCTCAAGTGCCTTATCTTATTCAGCCATCTTTCAACAGAAGTCCTACCTCCTGCATCTTTAGCTCATTCCCTGGCTATCAGATACAAGAAGCCTTCTCTTTCAAACCACGCCAATTCGAAAGAGAAGGTATTTTTATACCCCACATGTGTTGCCGCACTAGAGTCAACCAGCAAAGGGGTGTGGTCAGAGATTCCGTGTGATAGCGCTTGGACTGTTACCAGGGGAATTTCTGCTCCAATTCGACACTCGCGAGGACTCGATCCAGCTTCTCAAATGTCGGGTTTAGCAAAGTATTAGCCCATGTAAATTTTCTACCCGAAATCTCTATCTCGCTCAGATCCAAACTTTCAATAATGGTATTAAACATAAACGACCACCTGTTGTCAAAGTTATCATTGTTCTTTTCCTCTCCCCTTCTAATAATGTTAAAGTCGCCCCCAACCAAGATTGGAAGCTACTCAGAACCACAAATTCGGGCAAGGTCTGCCAAAAAACCTGGTTTGAGTTCTGGCTGTGCGGCACCATATACCGCCACCAGTGCCCAATTGAACCCATCGTCCTTCGATCTAACCCGAAACTTAACTGCGAAATCTCCCATCACCACGCTTCAAACTTCCAGCAACTCGCATCTAACCCCAAGTAAGATCCCTCCTGATCTTCCTCTCAGAGGTAGGCAGTGCCAATCAAAATCGACACCTCCCGATAAAGTACTTAGAAACTGAGGAGACAAATTGTCTCTACCAGTTTCCGAGAGGGCGATAAAGTCCAACCTAAGCTCGATAGAAGCATCCGCTAGTAAGTTCTTTTAGCCAAGTCTGTCAGACCTCTGCTATTCCAAAAGATTACATGTCTGCGTCTGACTAGCTAGGTTGTTTAGGTATCGGGGTGGGCTCCTCGGCGTCTCTTTGGACGCCCGACGATCTCGGTGGCTTCCTTGGACAGCATTGTTGTGGCGATGGCGCTGATGCTATGGTGGGCTCTTTTCCTCCGGCTTGTCCTTCGTCTTGGTGGTGCTTCCTTCAGCGCCATCCTCAAGCTTGTGAGGGTATCTCCAACGTTGGCCCTCAAATCACTCGTAATCATTTGGACCATGCGGGTCCGTACATGTTTTGCCATCCAACGTGGTTATGTGTCGATCCACTGAGCGGTTCGGACGTCTTTCCTCCCGTAAACCGAAGACGAAGTGGAGGGGGGTGGCTTTGCGGGCGTCTGGATCGCTGTCAGGTCTACTCATGACTAACCTAGCCTACCCAAAACCATCCACCCGTTGCCAGTTGTCCGCGTTCATGTTGTTGTAGAGCGGCCACTATGCGTTGACATCGGCCCAGAGCGGACGCGACATCTCACCGCCGGTATTGAATCGGCACGCCGGCCGAGAGGGCGTTGCGCGCGACGCGTCCCCGGTGTTTGCGTTGTTCAATGTCGAGTGGAGTTTACTGGACGGCATGGGATGGATATCTACCACACCCATTCAAAGCCTGCCCGCCCGTATGCCGCCATTAAGCAGGCTCACCGATCGAGGAACCAACTCCTATGCCGGCGCTCCAGCAAGCGCAGGAGTAGCAGCAGTATATCCTTTTGTTCTTCGAGCAGCACCGGCTGGCTGAGGGCCAAATCTACGGCGAGCGCGCAAGCGAGGAGGCCGTGGCTGCCATGGTAGCGGCGAATCGGAACTTCATTGCGGAGCAGCGGGCGACCTACAAGGCCCCGCGTGCTCAATGCACCACTCGTAATGAAGTGGCGACGCATCTAGACGCGGAAGCGACAACACACACAGGTGCTGGCAGCGCTGGCGGCCGAGGACGAAAACACCGCTGTCTAACTTTGGAGCCGCATGTGGCAGGTGGATAGTGACGGCCCGTCCATGTCCATCATCAACCTCACATCCACCAGCACCAGCAACGGGCAGGCCACGGACTACTCCGAGGATGAGTAAGGCATGGGAGGCGGCAGGGCCTGGTGTCCCATGTGGACTGGTCCGTCTCCCATGTCCTACTTTTTTCCTTGCCGGAGACTGCACCTTCACTTCATTGGTCTTGAACCCCGCTGATGCTCATGGAGATGGCAGATGGAGGACGTGGTCGCTGATGCAGAATACAAAAGAAGAGGAAGTTGGGCGCCGCCGTAGGATAGGTTTAGGTTCGAGCTCTTTTTAATGAAAAATGTCCAAATTGTAGTGAATGTGCTCTGATTTATATGAAAATTAGCTCGTTTGCATAAATTATGTCCTGTGTGTCTAAACCAATGTTTGAATTGTATGTGGGCATCGTTGGATGGCCGGCTCCCGCATCCATGTCCGTGAACTGGTCCCTCCTGTCCGTGGATGGATGCGACAGCAAATTTGTGTGTCAATGTTGAAGATGCCCTAAGGTGGTTTAGGTTTGGTGGCTCTGGAACTTTTATCCCTTTGCTCGTCTGCAAGGGACAGGAGGTCTGGTGTGCGACTTCTCACTGGTGTGCTGATCCTTCAAGATATAAGCTTTGAAGACTTCCCGTGTCCAGATCAATAGTCAGGCCGGCTCCTGAGGGAGCGGCGGTGACAGCAGGGGCCAAATTCACTGTTTTGACCCTTTTTTGTTAGTTTAGCACGATCTGACCCTATGTGCAAAAAATTTCCAGATCTGACCCTTTTCCTACCGTCATCGTCTATGGCAGTAGGGTAACACACCCTACCGCCAAGGCCTTTGGCGGTAGGACTTACCTGCATCGTTACCTTCATTTTTTACAAAAAGGACCCTACCGCCACAGTCTATGGCGGTAGGATGTGTTACCCTACCGCCATAGACTATGGCGGTAGGATGTGTTACCCTACCGCCATAGACTATGGCGGTAGGGTCCTTTTTGTAAAAAAATGAATCTTTTATTTGCATGCATGCCATTTTTATAATTACGTGCATGCCCCTACCGCCAAAGACCGTGGCGGTAGGGTCCTTTTCACACCGAACAGACGTGACGGTGTAAGTAAGTCCTACCGCCAAAGGCCTTGGCGGTAGGGTGTGTTACCCTACCGCCATAGACAATCGCGGTAGGAAAGGGTTCAGATCCGGAAAACTTTCGCACATAGGGTCAGATCATGCTTAAGTTAAGAAAAAGGGTCAAAACAGTGAATTTGGCCGCGGGCAGTGCACATTCATCTCACAGTGATGTATGGTTGGTTGGATCCCTAAGGACTTGGTTGTAATTTATTTATTTTTTGTGGTTCTTTGTAACACTGCTTGTCTTTAATATAATCAGGTCACTTTTGTAAAAAAAATGGTAATATTCACTAGTGCAGAACCGGGCAATAGCACCGGTTCAGAGGTTTCAGAGTGCCGGGTTACATAACCGCACTAAATTGTGGTCACTAAAGTTTCTTTAGTACCGGTTCAAGACGAACCGTGCTAAAGGGCAACCACGTGGCACGAGCCAGCTCGGGGCTCGAGTTTTAGTACCTTGGAAAGACCAACCGTACTATAAGGTTTGGGGGTTTTAGTTTTATGATTTCTTTTCATTTAATTTTGTGTTTCCATTTTAATTCTTTTTCGCTTTCTGGTATTTTTACGATACTACACATTGTACACGTTATGCATATATATATATATATATATATATATATATATATATATATATATATATATATATAATTTCTAGTAGAACCAATCATGCATATATAGATCATCAATGTCTCACAAACCGCCATATTAATTAATTCACACATACACACATGTATAGCTATATACAATTTCTCCTACATATGCATGTTGCCTTGAGCCAAGTGGCATTAGCCTAATTGGTGCCTTGAGCACGATGACAATTGGAAGTGGTTTTCATGGGGGAAGTAGCGGGTAATAGAATTCTCCTTCGGATTTATGACCTGGTCGAGCAAAAATCCCGCTTATTTCCTCTTGAAGTGCTTCTACGCTCCGCTTCTATGAGCTTCTCCTGCACCTCTTTGAACTGTTAAGAAGGAGATCAATATGCATGTGTATTAGTTGTGTGACTAGATATCGATAATGGTGTAAAAATTGTGAATAGTGTTCTGACAAGCGTACCCATTCCTGTCTTTGAGATCTGCTCCTTTCGGACGCCATCATGCGAATGTTCTCGCAAACGCAGAATGCACACAGATCAGTCCCCTGCGCCTGCTTCAGGGCCTTTACGAGAATGGAATTTGATTAGATAAAAATTAACGTACTTCTTCCATTCACGATTCTTGTGGTTCTTGAATGCAATCGCCATCATCCTAAGAGCAGCCTCCTTGACTTTCTGCACATCTGCTTCTGTGAAATGATCTGGTAGGGTGAAAAGTTCCATGAGAGTATCCCGAAGCAGATCTTTTTGATTCTTGTCGACAAAAGTAACATCTGGACGTGGAGCAGCGTCCTCTTTGCCTTTTTGTCTTTTGTCTTTTGCTGGCTCTCTCCATTCTTGAAGGGAGATCGGGAGTTGGTCCTTCACAAGAACTCCGCACTGACGAACGAACTTGTCCGCAATCTTCTTAGGCGCTAATGGTTTGCCAGTAGGGCTGCATGCCTCGATATTGTACTTTACGCCCGGCTTCAACTTTTTGTTCGGGCCTCGTTTAAATCATTTTGCACAAGATTTGCTCGATCCGGATGGTTGAAAGAACAAAGATCGATTCGTTAATATATCTTCAAGTCATTTAAAACATGTGATGATCACCAGATGCCTGCTTATATAAATATATATACCTCGCCAGTCTTTGTTGTTTCAGGATCAACATGTTCTTCGTCATCGTCATAATCGTAGTTCATGACTTCATCAATTTGGTCGTCGCGATCGAATATCATATCACCCTCTCCGGTGTTGTTTAGAAATTCGGAGCCGTCATAATCTTCTTCATTCTGATTATCATCCGCCCACGTATCATATCGTAACATGGTCTGCTTCTCCTCTCTCTCGCTTGGTATTGTTCCGCCATAGATTTTGTTTAACTAATCCAAAAGAAATATAAAACAATTTAGTATTCAAATTACATCGTCTCGAATAATAGATATAATCTCGAATACATCGTCTAGAATAATATATATAATCTCGAATACATCATCTCGAATAATATATAATATTGAATAGTACATCACTGGCTATTAGCTAATAAAGATCGAATACTACAGAAGAATCTAGGACACACGCGGTTCCTCCGGCGCGGGCGGTGGACACCCAAAGAGAAGGAACCCTCACAGGATCATAGCTGAAGTGAGATCCCCGAAGAAACTGCCACGTATTGGAGAACCTGCCGCCCTCTAACGCAACCATGTAGCGATGGACGTGCTCGTCCTCCTCCCTGACACGGCGACGTACCACCTCCGGCAGGGCCGGGTCCCTCCGCACCGAAACTGGCCCACGCGAACGCCACCAAACGAGATCAGGGTCGACGACGGGACCCGGGGCCAGGTTCCTCATCAAGCGCCGCGCCCCTCCAGCACCTCCCAGTGCCAGCCATGGAGCCCAGTCCCGGACATGGGTCGGCTGGACGTCGTCGCGGACGGGTCGACGGCGAGGATGCAGGCCGGGCATCGTCGAGAACAAATACTAGCTATATGCCCGCAAAAAGTAACATTTTTTAATGATTGGATTTTGTTAACTAAAATTTCTAACATTTCTATATAACACTAGTTATGCTAATCTAAATAATCTAAATAACACTAAAATTTCTAACATTTCTAACATTTCTATATAACACTAATTTCTAACATTTCTATATAACACTAATTTCTAACTGATTAAACACTAATTATATCCATCTAACATTCATTCATACATATATAATAGTGAAAAAAATAATAATCTAAACTAATTAAACATACAAAATACGTGTGTGTGTGTGTGTACTAATTAAACACTAATTATCTAAACTAATTAAACATACAAAATAATAATCTAAATAATCTAAACTAATTAAAGACTAATTATCTAAACTAATTAAACATGCTTGTGTGTGTGTGTACGGGCTCGGGGAGGGCTCACAGCGGGCGACGGCGACGGCGAGGCGACGGCGAGGCGACGGCCGGGGCGGCGATGGCGGGGACGGCGCGACGGGACGGGATGGGACGGCCCGGGCGACGAGACGAGGGCGGGCGACGGGACGGGGCAAGCGACGAGACGAAGCCGACGAGACGATCGAGGGCGGCGGCGACGGCGACGGAGACGGAAACAGAGGAACGAACAGAGAGGGAGAATGAAATTTTTCAAAGTGTTGTATATATAGAAGGCACCTTTAGTACCGGTTGGAGCCACCAACCGGTACTAAAGGCCTGTTTTGGCCAGGCCAAGCGGCGGCAACCGCACCCCTTTAGTACCGGGTGGGGCACAAACCGGTACTAAGGTCCCCTTTAGTACCGGGTTTGTGCCACGACCGGTACTAAAGTCTTGTGCAGCAGTACTGCAGTCTTGGCAAGTTTAGTCCCACCTCGCTAGTCGAGGGGCTACCGTGACTGGTTTATAAGACCCAGGCGGTAGCTCTCTCGAGCTCCTCTCCCAACCAGCCCACTGGGCCTACCTGTCCTCTTCGCTTAGTGGGTTTATCAAGCCATGGGCCTGCATCCTGGCCCAACGAAAGGTTGTGTCGCTAGTCGTATGCAGGCCGCTTTGGCCCAGTAGGCGGGCTTTTTTTTCTTAATTTTTTTTGCTTTATTTTTTTGCTTTATTTTTTTTGTTTTATTTATTTTTGAGTTGTTTTTTGCTGTATTTAGAGTTTCTTTGTGAATATTTTTGCTTTAGGTACAAAAATTACAAACTTTCTGTTAGTGCGGTAGATTTCAAATTTAAATAGTTTAAATTTTGAATTATTTGAAATTTGTGTGAATCACTAGTTTGTGAATAACTTAACTTTGAAAAAAGTTTTTTCAGTGATTCTTTTTTCTTATGTTTAATACTAGTGTGTTTTATCATTATATTCAATTTAGTAATGCTTAGGTTATTTAAAAAATGAAATGCCATTGTAACAATTCAGTTTTCGTCGGAAACCCTGATACTTCAAAAGAGATTGTCCATTTTGTACACAAAGTGCATCCAGTTTTTGCCGTAACCCTCTCTACTTTCTTGCACATGCTATTTGTATGAAATTATGATACCATGCCAACTTTCAACCTTTTCTGAGTTCATTTGAATTGCTTTTCAATTTCAGGGTCATTTAGCTGGAAAAAAAATCAGTAAATGCATGAAAATAATTTGTTTGCACATAAAATTTATTCGCGTTTCAAATGCCAAAACACATAACTACCCTAACTATTACACACATTCCCTCCTGGGTGTGAAACCCAGAAGAAAGTGATGATAGTGAAGCCGATCACATCCCAGATCTTTGTGTGTGAAACTTTTTCTTCGCGTGTGTCCCTTTGCGCCGTAACCATGGAAAATCTTCATCATTTAACGGGATGATCGGGTCAATATTCACTGTGAATGGAGCAATTTCATCAAACTTTTCATAATCTTCTGACTTGTCTGTCTTGTCATCCACTCCCACGATGTTTCTCTTCCCGTAAAGAACTATGTGCCGCTTTGGCTCATCGTGACGATGCATTCGCTTCCTTATCTTTTCTTTTTCTTGGCTTGGTAGATATGTCCTTCACATAGAAAAACCTGTGCCACATCATTGGCTAGGACGAATGGTTCTGCGCATACGCAAGATTGTTGAGATCCACTGTTGTCATTCCGCATCGCGGGTCTTCCGTTACCCGCCTCGTGTCATATTGACCCATTTGCACCGAAACAAAGGGACCTTTAAACCACGCCGATAGTCAAGTTCCCATATGTCCTGTATATAACCATAATATGTTTCCTTTCCCGTCTTGGTTTCTCGCATCAAAGCGGACACCACTGTTTTGGTTGGTGCTCTTCTTATCTTGGGCGATCGTGTAAAATGTATTACCATTTATCTCGCACTTTGAAAGTCATTATATTCAAGATGGTAATCGGGACAGCAAGTACAGGTCATCTTCAATAGAGGTGTCATGCATGGTACGTGTTCTGCAACCAGTTGGCGAAACTCCTGGTTTGCTCACGTGTAATCCAATCATCGCATCCGCCCGAGTGTTTGGAGCGTAGCAAATTCTTGTGTTCATCCATATACGGAGCCACCAAGGTGGAATTCTGTAGAACTGTGTAGTGTGCTTCAAAGTGAGAGAATGTCCGCCCATACATATTATTTGTTCCCTCCTAGCGTGCCTTTTTCCATCCGGGCCGCCCTTATGCCGCGATTCAGAACACCAATCGGCTTAAGGTCAGGAATAAAGTCAATACAAAACTCAATGACCTCCTCATTTTGATGGCCCTTGGAGATGCTTCCTTCGCCTAGCACGGTTATGAACATATTTCTTTAAGACTCCCATGAACCTCTCAAAGGGGAACATATTGTGTAGAAATACAGAACCCAAAACGTTAATCTCTTCAAGATAGGTGAACTAGGGCGTGCGTCATGATGTTGAAGAAGGATGGTGGGAACACCAACTCGAAACCGACAAGACATTGCACCAAATCATTCTCAGAACCTTGGTATGATTTCTGGATCGATTACCTTCGAGAGATTGCATTGAGAAATGCACATAGCTTCACAATGGCTAATCGAACGCTTTTCCGGTAGAAGCCCCCTCAATGCAACCGGAAGCAGTTGCGTCATAATCACGTGGCAGTCATGAGACTTTAGGTTCGGAACTTTTTCTCCGCCATGTTTATTATTCCCTTTATATTCGACGAGAAGCCAGACGGTACCTTAATACTGAGCAGGCATTCAAAGAAGATTTCCTTCTCTTCTTTGGTAATAGCGTAGCTTGCATGACCCAGATGTATGTCGTCTTCTCCGTGCATACGTTGCTAGTCCTCCCGTGCCTCAGGTGTATCTTTTGTCTTCCCATACACGCCCAAGAAGCCAAGCAGGGTCACGCAGAGATTCTTCGTCACGTGCATCACGTCGATTGCGGAGCGGACCTCTAGGTCTTTCCAATATGGCAGGTCCCAAAATATAGATTTCTTCTTCCACATGGGTGCGCGTCCGTCCGCGTCCTTCGGAACAGGTTGTCCGCCAGGACCCTTTCCAAATATCATCTTCAAATCCTTGACCATATCATGTACATCAGCACCAGTACGGTGGCGAGGCTTCGTTCGGTGATCCGCCTCACCTTTGAAATGCTTGCCTTTCTTTCTTACGGGATGCCCGCCGAAGAAATCGACGATGTCCTGTGTACACATTCTTCTTACTACTATTCAAATATATATCGTCGGTATCATCCAAACAAGGCGTGCATCCGCGGTATCCCTTGTTTGTCTGTCACGAAAGGTTACCGAGAGCAGGCCAATCATTGATGGTCACGAACAGCAACGCCTTTTAGGTCTAATTCTTCCCCATGTGCTCATCCCACGCACGCACACTGCTCCATTCCACAGTTGTAAGAGTTCTTCAACTAATGGCCTTAGGTACACATCAATGTCGCTGTTGGGTTGCTTAGGGCCTTGGATGAGCACCGCATCATAATGAACTTCCGCTTCATGCACAACCAAGGAGGAAGGTTATACAAACATAGAGTCACGTGCCGGTGCTATTGTTGCTGCTCTGCTTCCCCAAAAGGATTAATGCCATCTGCGCTTAGACCAAACCATACGCTCCTTGTGTCATCTCGCAAACCCCTCCCCGCATTTCTTTCGATTTTTCTCCACCGCGACCCGTCAGCCGGTATTTTCAACTTTCCGCCTTTCTTACGGTCTTCTTCGTACATCGCATCGCTTTGGCATGCTCTTTGTTTTGGAACAACGCGTTTCAACCGTGGTATTATAGGAGAATACCACATCACCTTGGCAGGAATCTTCTTCCTGGGGCGCTCGCCCTCGACATCACCAGGCTCATCGCGGCTGATCTTATAGCGCAATGCACCACATACCGGGCAAGTGTTCAAATCCTCGTACTCACCGCGGTAGAGGATGCAATCATTGGGGCATGCATGTATCTTCCGCACCTCTAACCCTAGAGGGCGTATAGCCTTCTTTGCTTCAGACGCATTTCCTCGGGCAATTCGTTGTCCTTTGGAAGCATATCCTTTATCATTACCAGCAACTTTCCAAATCCCTTGTCGATACACCATTCTCCGCCTTCCATTGCAGCAATTCCAAGGTGGTGCCCAGCTTTTTCTTGTCACCCACGCAATTCGGGTACAACAATTTTTTGTGATCCTCTAACATGCGCTGCAACTTCTTCTTCTCCAAATCACTTGCAGCTTTCTCTTTGCATCGGCAATGGCCCGACCTAGATCATCAACGGGCTCATCCGATGCCTCTTCTTCAGCTTCTTCCCGCATTTCCGCTCAGCTTCTTCCCGCATTACCGGCTCAGCTTCTTCCCCATTGTTGTATCATCGTATTCAGGGAACCCATGGCCGGGATAGCTGTCGTCGTCCTCTTCTTCTTCATTGCCTTCCATCATAACCCCTCTTTCTCCGTGCTTGGTCCAAACATTATAGTGGGGCATGAAACCGGACTCAAACAGTGGACGTGAATGGTTCTTGACGAGAGTAATTGTGACCATTCTTACAGCCAAAGACATGGACAAGGCATAAAACCATCCGCCCGCTTGTTTGCCTCAACAAGAAGCGTAAAAGTATGCACGCCCTCAACGAATTGGGGAGAGCATCGGTCATCTTACATCCATTGCCGGCTCATCTTCATTACACAACACCGAATAGACCAAATTAATACAAGTTCATACATAAAGTTCATACAACACTTAAATGCAACAAACAAATAACTCTCTAGCTAAAGCATTTAAATGCAACAACAAATGCGATCAAGATTGCAACTAAGGTAACAATTGATCCAACTGTTGGAAATATGCCCTAGAGGCAATAATAAATTAGTTATTATTATATTTCCTTGTTCATGATAATCGTTTATTATCCATGCTATAATTGTATTGATAGGAAACTCAGATACATGTGTGGGTACATAGACAACACCATGTCCCTAGTAAGCCTCTAGTTGACTAGCTCGTTGATCAATAGATGGTTACAATTTCCTGACCATGGACATTGGATGTCGTTGATAACGGATCACATCATTAGGAGAATGATGTGATGGACAAGACCCAATCCTAAGCCTAGCACAAAGATCGTAGTTCGTATGCTAAAGCTTTTCTAATGTCAAGTATCATTTCCTTAGACCATGAGATTGTGCAACTCCCGGATACCGTAGGAATGCTTTGGGTGTACCAAAGCGTCACAACGTGAATCGGGTGGCTATAAAGGTGCATTACAGGTATCTCCGAAAGTGTCATTGGGTTGGTACGAATCGAGACTGGATTTGTCACTCCGTGTGTGACGGAGAGGTATCTCTGGGCCCACTCGGTAGGACATCATCATAATGTGCACAATGTGACCAAGGGGTTGATCACGGATGATGTGTTACGGAACGAGTAAAGAGACTTTCCGGAAACGAGATTGAACAAGGTATCGGGATACCGACGATCGAATCTCGGGCAAGTACAATACCGTTAGACAAAGGGAATTGTATACGGGATCGATTAAGTCCTTGACATCATGGTTCATCCGATGAGATCATCGTGGAACATGTGGGAGCCAACATGGGTATCCAGATCCCGCTGTTGGTTATTGACCGGAGAACGTCTCGGTCATGTCTACATGTCTCCGAACCCGTAGGGTCTACACACTTAAGGTTCGATGACGCTAGGGTTATAAAGGAAGTTTGTATGTGGTTGCGAATGTTGTTCGGAGTCCCGGATTAGATCCCGTACGTCACGAGGAGTTGCGGTATGGTCCGGAGGTGAAGATTTATATATGGAAGTCTGTTTTGGTCACCGGAAAAGTTTGGGTTTTTCCAGACGTCTGAGGACCACCGGAGGGTCCTGGGTCCACCAAGTGGGGCCACCTGCCCCCTGTATACACGTGGGACAAGTGTGGGAGGGACCAGCCCCTAGGTGGGCTGGGGCGCCCCCCACCAAGGCCCAAGGCGTGGGAAGTGTAGGGAGGGGCAAACCCTAGGTCCAGATGGGCCTTAAGGCCCACCTAGTGGGCGCCCCCCTCTCTCCCTCCCTTGGCCGCCCCCCTAGATGGGATCTAGGGCTGGCCGCCACCCCTAGGGGGTGGAAACCCTAGAGGGGGCGCAGCCCCCCCTTCCCCCTATATATATTTGAGGTTTGGGGCTACCATACACATGAGAACTTCTCCCTCTTGGTGCAGCCCTGCCTCTCTTCCTCCTCCTCCTCTCCCGCGGTGCTTGGCGAAGCCCTGCAGGATTGCCACGCTCCTCCACCACCACCACGCCGTTGTGCTGCTGCTGGACGGAGTCTTCCTCAACCTCTCCCTCTCTCCTTGCTGGATTAAGGCGTGGGAGACGTCACCGGGCTGTACGTGTGTTGAGCAGCGGAGGTGCCGTCCATTCGGCACTAGGATCTCCGGTGATTTGGATCACGACGAGTACGACTCCTTCAACCCCGTTCTCATGAACGCTTCCGCTTAACGATCTACAAGGGTATGTAGATGCACTCTCCTTCCCGCGTTGCTAGTTTCTCCATAGATAGATCTTGGTGACACGTGGGAAAATTTTGAATTTCTGCCACGCTCCCCAACAAAGGGCATCATGAGCTAGGTCTATTGCGTAGATTCTTTGCACGAGTAGAACACAAAGTAGTTGTGGGCGTTGATTTTGTTCAATATGCTTACCGTTACTAGTCCAATCTTGTTTCGACGGTATTGTGGGATGAAGCGGCCCGGACCGACCTTACACGTACTCTTCGTGAGACAGTTCCACCGGGGACATGCACTTGGTGCATAAGGTGGCTAGCGGGTGCCGCCTCCCACTTTAGTCGGATCGGATGCGATGAAAAGGGTCCTTATGAAGGGTAAATAGCAATTGACATATCACGTTGTGGTTTTGCGTAGGTAAGAAACGTTCTTGCTAGAAACCCATAGCAGCCACGTAAAACATGCAAACAACAATTAGAGTCTAACTTGTTTTTGCAGGGTATGCTATGTGATGTGATATGGCCAAGAAGAATGTGATGAATGATATGTGATGTATGAGATTGATCATGTTCTTGTAATAGGATTCACGACTTGCATGTCGATGAGTATGACAACCGGCGTGAGCCATAGGAGTTGTCTTTATTTATTGTATGACCTGCGTGTCATTAAACAACGCCATGTAATTACTTTACTTTATTGCTAACCGTAGCCATAGTAGTAGAAGTAATAGTTGGCGAGACAACTTCATGAAGACACGATGATGGAGATCATGGTGTCATGCGGTGACGATGATGATCATGGAGCCCAAGATGGAGATCAATGGAGCTATATGATATTGGCCATATCATGTCACTACTATAAAATTGCATGTGTTGTTTATTATGTTTATGAATCTGGTTTAATTAGAACGACGGTAGTAAATAAGATGACACCTTCCAACAATTTCAAGAAGTGTTCTCCCCTAACTGTGCACCGTTGCTAAAGTTCGTCGCTTCTAAGCACCACGTGATGATCGGGTGTGATGGATTCTTACGTTCACATACAACGGGTGTAAGACAGATTTACACATGCGAAACACTTAGGGTTAACTTGACGAGCCTAGCATGTACAGACATGGCCTCGAAACACAGAGACCGAAAGGTCGAGCATGAGTCGTATAGTAGATACGATCAACATGAAGATGTTCACCGATGATGACTAGTCCGTCTCACGTGATGATCGGACACGGCCTAGTTGACTCGGATCATGTAATCACTTAGATGACCAGAGGGATGTCTATCCGAGTGGGAGTTCATAAGATGAACTTAATTATCCTGAACATAGTCAAAAGACCTTTTGCAAATTATGTCGTAAGCTCGCGCTTTAGTTCCACTGTTTACATATGTTCCTAGAGAAAATATAGTTGAAAGTTGACAGTAGCGATTATGCGGACAAAAGAAAGCTTATGTCCTTAATGCACCGCTTAGTGTGCTGAACCCCAAACGTCGTTTGTGGATGTTGCGAACATCGGACATACACGTTTTGATAACTACGTGATAGTTCAGTTAAACGGTTTAGAGTTGAGACACGAAAGACGTTTTCGAAATGTCGCGGAACATATGAGATGTTTCGAGGGCTGAAATTAGGATTTCGGGCTCGTGCTCACGCCAAGAGGTATGAGACCTCCGGCGATTTTCTTAGCCTACAAACTAAGGGAGAAAAGCTCAATCGTTGAGCTTGTGCTCAGATTGTCTCGAGTACAACAATCACTTGAATCGAGTGGGAGTTGATCTTCCAGATGAGATAGTGATGTTTCTCCAAAGTAATTGCCACCAAGCTGCTAGAGCTTCGTGATGAACTATAACATATCAGGGATAGATATGATGATCCTTGAGGTATTCGCGATGTTTGACACCGCGAAAGTAGAAATCAAGAAGGAGCATCAATTGTTGATGGTTGGTGAAACCACTAGTTTCAAGAAGGGCAAGGGCAAGAAGGACACTTCATGAAACGGCAAATCAGTTGCTGCTCCAATGAAGAAACCCAAGGTTGAACCCAAACCCGAGACTAAGTGCTGCTGTAATAAGGGGAACAGCCACTGGAGCAGAATTACCCTAGATACTTGGTAGATAAGAAGGCTGGCAAGGTCAATAGAAGTATATTGGATATATATTATGTTAATGTGTACTTTACTAGTACTCCTAGTAGCACCAGGATATTAGATACCGGTTCGGTTGCTAAGTGTTAGTAACTCGAAATAAAAGCTACGGAATAAACGGATACTAGCCAAAGGTGAGACGACGATATGTGCTGGAAGTGTTTCCAAGGTTGATGTGATCAAGAATCGCATGCGCTCCCTCTACCATCGAGATTGGAGTTAAACCTCAAATTATTATTTGGTGTTTATGCGTTGAGCATAGACATGATTGGATTATGTCTATCGCAATACGGTTATTCATTTAAGGAGAATAATGGTTACTCTATTTATTTGAATAAATACCTTCAATGGTCTTGCACCTAAAAGAATGGTTTATTGAATCTCGATTGTAGTGATACACATTTTCATGCCAAAAGATATAAGATAGTAATGATAGTACCACTTACTTGTGGCACAGCCATGTAAGTCATATTGGTGTAAAACGCATGAAGAAGCTCCATGTTGAAGGATCTTTGGACTCACTCGTTTTGAAAAGTTTGAGACATGCGAACCACGCCTATTGGTGTATACGCATGAAGAAACTCCATGCAGAGGGACCGCTTGGACTCACTTGATTTTGAATCACTTGAGACATGCAAATCATACCACATGGGCAAGATGACTGAAAGCCTCGTTTTCAGTAAAATGGAACAAGAAAGCAACTTGTAGGAAGTAACACATTTTGATGTGTGCAGTCCAATGAGTGCTGAGGCATGCAGTGAATATCGTTATGTTCTTACTTCATAGATGATTCGAGTAGATGTTGAGTATATTTACTTGACGGAACACAAGTCTGAATTATTGAATGGTTCAAGTAATTTCAGAGTGAGGTTGAAGATCATTGTGACAAGAGGATAAAATGTCTATGATATGATCATAGAGATGAGTATCTGAGTTACAAGCTTTGGCACGCAATTAAGACATTGTGGAAATTGTTTCACAATTAATACCGCTTGGAACACCATAGTGTGATGGTGTCCGAACATCATAGTTCCACCCTATTGGATATGGTGCGTACCATGATGTCTCTTATCGAATTACCACTATCGTTCATGGGTTAGGCATTAGAGACAACCGCACTCACTTTAATAGGGCACCACATTACTCCGTTGAGAAGACACCGTATGAACTATGGTTTAGAGAAACCTAAGCTGTCGTTCCTTAAAAGTTTGGGGCTGCGACGCTTATGTGAAAAGTTTCAGGTTGATAAGCTCGAACCCAAAACGGATAAATACATCTTCATAGGACACCCAAAATAGTTGGGTATACCGAGATGTATAGCCAGCAGCCCTCAAGGTGCATGTTGGCCTAATATCCGGGATGCACCTGAAGGAAAAAATCAAACCGCTGACCCTAGTAGCCCCTGAGACCCAGGCTAGTTCATAAAATCAGCCTGAGGATCAATTCCCAGCTCGGCAGCATACTTAGGAATAGAAACGCGGTGTGAAAAGTCCTCGAGACTCAGGTTGGGTGCGGCCGACCAACCCGAGGATAATAATCTCCTCGAAAACTATATTACACTTTAAATTTTCCGCATTGGGTTGTCAATGCAGTAGCCCCCGAGACACTGGTCGGGTGGCAACACCAGATCAGGGGATCGATGTACCCCTTTAATATTTGTAAATGATAAGCACGAAGCCCAGTAGCCCCCGAGCCTTAATGTGGGCACGGGTGGTCGAATTAAGAATCGATGTCCGAAGTAAAATTATAAGTTATGTGTAATGATTCTACGTACCCAAGTACTCTAAATTATTAATACTCGAATCCGCATTGTACAAAACTTTGTTGACCGACCATCGGCTTCAACTTCCTCGGCCAGTAGCCGCGGAGTGTTTGTCTCGCTTTATAAAGCCTTGACAAGGGCAAAGATTTACGACAAACAAGGCAATCCGGCCATACGGTTTTATAAACAAAGGTACGTGGAGAGATATGTTATATTACTTTATAATGTAAGAAACATCTTCCAAAGAAAATAATCCCGCTATCTGTTTCTTTCTTTGGGTTGTCCTGCCAACCATGATCTTGAAACCACGCCTCCAATCAATGCAGGAGAAAATATTGAGGATTTAGTTCGGGGAAAGTTCCCAAACTCTGTGGTATTAATGAACCAAAATTTTCACTTCCGTCATCGCCGACCAATGCGATACTTTAAGATTGCTAGCTTTCGGCTTCACCCGGCAGTAACAGGCACAGAGGTGCTCCCTTTACCACCTAGCCGAACAATCGGGAACGTAGGAGTAAGCACAGGAGCCAGGCAACCCAACTTGGCCAAAATCTTAAGTCAAATTGATGCATATTTATGGCTTTATAACGATGATTACGGAAGGCAGCCCTTATATATATATATTAAATAATGACACTTATTATAAAACAACTCATATAAATTTAAGAGCCCCCAAGTGACTTGGGTACAAGAATTTTATGTATAATGATTGTATGTCCCGAAGTACTTGTATCATATCTTTGTTCACCCGAACTTTATACGCGTCCTAACCGACCGTCGGCTTCTCCCTCTTCGGTCAAGGGCCGAAAAGTGTTATGTACTCCACTTGTCGAGAATGTCGACGATGTTTCCGATAACCAGGCAATCAGGCCATAAGGTTGTAACAGACAAAGCGCGCTCAGGGAACTTATGCTATATTACTGACGAAGTGTAAGAAGCATTTTCGAAGAAAATAGTACCCCCACCGATACCTTTCTTCGGTTGCTCATTATTACTGTGAGACTTGTGCAGTAGATTTTTTGTACTCATGAGTTCCGTAGCCGACCATTATTGAAAACAGTAAGAGCGCCATTTTCGGCTTCACCAGTCGAGGTCCGCTCGGATGACCCGATCATGACAATCGCAGAGGTGCTCCCTTTACTCCCTAGCCGAACAATCGGGAACGTAGGGGTAAACACAGGAACAAGGCAACCCATCTTCAAATCGCTTAAGTCAACATGGTGCATATTGTGGCATAATACACGAACAAGGAATGAAGTCGTACAAGTATAATCATATGCAAGAGGAAAGGCTACATAAAGGAAGCCCCCAGTTAAACGGGGTATTTGAATTTGTGTGTCACAAACAAGGTTTTGACAAGGAAGTTTTTCACAAGCAACTTTTTGCCAAAATAGTATAATGCTTGGTCGAACCGAACAAAATTTAAAATTGAAAGTTTTTGAGCATGAGAGCTGACTTAGCTAGTTAATGTGTTCGGCATTGATGAAGCGGTCCGAGCTTGATGCGGGATAAGGTTCCAGAATGCCCACCTGCGCCGCACTGCGTGGGCAGTACGGGCTGCACGCTCGCCTCTGCCGGATCGTCGTCGCCTGTAGCAAGTCTGATAACTGTGCCGCCGTTTACAAACGCAATTCACCAGGATCTTTATGGCACACATGGTAGTTCGGAATCCGGCGATCCACCAGGCGGCGGATACGGTCGTGGCCACTAAAAGAATTCTCGATCCGGTCTGACTGCAGACAAATAGCACGAAACGGTAGCGACGACTTTGCAAGAGAGAAAATTTACATGCAAAAGATCCGACTGGAATAATATCACCTGATCGTTGATCTAGAATCCCATCGTGCCAAGATGATCACCTAACAGGCTCTTAATGAAAGCACCAATGTCGGTTCAATATCCAGCGTATCTCGTAGTAGGGGTCCTAAGCTAGGCGTCTTGAAGCGATGGTAACATGGACACGGGATTTTACCCAGGTTCGGGTCCTCTTGATGGAGGTAAAACCCTACGTCCTGATTTTGATTGTATTCGTATGGGGTGTAGTACAGAGTACATGTATCTACTACGAGATGATAGTAATGAATATGAGATTGTCTATTGACTAGCCTGGCCTCGGTTTATATAAGACATCGGAGGCCTAGGGTTTAGGAGAGTCCTTGTCTTGGGCGCCAAGTCTTGTGGAGTCTTCCTTGTATGCGGAAGGGGTTGTCCGAACTGGCCCATGAGTATACGGCCATAGAGGTCCTCGGCTCAATCCAACTGATCGGGAGATGACGTGGTGAGTACCCCCTAGTCCAGGACACCGTCAGTCACCATTTAAGCCTTAAAATGACCGGCAAAAAGCTTTGGCTTCTTATTAACCTGAATAACTTGTGATGGATGTGGAGCAGGGACAACAGAGAACTGACCAGATCCGAGTCTTAAGAGGACCATAACTGTAGTAGATACTTTCATAATATAAGAGTGGCGGTGTCTGGCGCTATGGTGGTGTCGACAGCTGACCTAGCAAGGTCTTTGCGTCAGTACCTGCTATGAAGATGGTTAGGTGGATGACGGTGGCGGTAGCCTCGGTGAGTGTGCCGGACCGGTATGTGACCCGTTCCCGGCATGTGGCTGGGATTGAGCATCCGGCATTAGATGTTAGGTTTTGGTGCGATGTGTTTGGTATTAGCCTCGGACATTCGGCACCCATGCATCAAGGGGATAGGAGAAGCGACAGGGGTCGCCTAGATGGTGGCTTCACACTTACTGATGTAATGATTTGTAAGATTTCTAAAAATAATTAATAAAATGACTGCATACATCGTTCAGATGTAGAGGCGGGGTAAATCCTCCTTTTCAAAAAAAGGTGTTTTGACACTAGTCACGAAAGTAACGTAAAAACGCGGAGTACATACAAAGTGGCCGGCAATAATAAAAGATGCTCTCGGTTTGAGAGCTAAGGTTCTCCCTGTCGGGACTGAACAGTGAACACAGACGCGTTCTTTACTTTATTTGCTTTTACACCCTGTGCCATGTTTAACTAGCTTTATGCACATGCTAATCCACGGAAGAAAATCATATGCGACCGGGTCGTACGCTCTGAACAGAGCGACCCATTCCATCCAACGCCACGTGGATCCACTCCTATCTTCTTCCCCGTCAGGCTTGTGCTGCAACCTGCAGCGCCGCCGTATCGATTTGTGCCACTCGTTCTCCGGCTGCTCGACGGCTGCGACGCCGTCCCAGCCGCCACGCAGCGTGGAGGATGCTAGCGACGGTGAGGTTCCCGAAGACCGGAACAAGGTTGGCAGCGCGATTAGGTCTCGTATGGGTGGCATGCCGCCACGCCAGCGTGCGCTGCCGGCGAGAGCAAGGTGAAGAGGCATGCCGCCGCGCCCGCGTGCGCTGCCGGCGAGAGCAAGGCGAGGAGCGCCAAGAAAATGAGCAGGAGCAGCAGTAACAGGGCAATTTCAACATGGATTTACCGAGTGCAAGAAAGCAACACGAAACAGGTGAGCATCAATTCCGCGAGGTCGCCGGCGAGCCTCCCGGAGCCTCGGACTCATGCCAGGAACGACTAGTGTATGCGGTATGGCAGCGCTGCAGCACAGGAAGATGGCCCGTTGGGGAAGGAGACATGGAAGAAGATGAGAGTGGTTGCTTTGAGATTCGGGGATCCACGTGGTGCTTGATGGAGTGGGTCGCTCTGTTCGGAGCGTACGACCCGGTCGTATATGATTTTCTTCCATGGCATCATTAGGGCCTACGACCAGTCTGCCCTCTCGGTCCTCCCCTTCCGATCCCCATCTCCCTCCGCCGCCACTTCCTCCGCCTTCTCCTCCCAAATGCTTGCGATTTGTCCGCGAAAGCTTGCAGCTTGTCCCACCCAGCTCACCAATTTCTGGGTCCTCTACGCCGCTTCCCCGAACCACTCTCCAGTCTCCACTCCTCCCACCCAGCACACGCAGACGCAGTCACAAGCTAAGCTAGAGATCCATGGCGCGTGCTGTGGTGAGCGCTGCAGTAGGCCCACTGGGTCCCCTACTGGAGAAGCTCAACGCTCTGCACGCCGGCGAGTATGGCCGCATGAGAGGGGTCCGCACTCTCATCGGTTCCCTCAGATCTGAGCTGACCAACATGTATGCTGCCGTAAAAGATTATGATCCCGCGATGCTAGAAGAACAAGCCGTCGAAGTGAAGACATGGATATCATTGCTGAGGGAGCTGGCCTATGACACCGAGTATTGCATCGACAAGTTCATCCACCAGCTCGGCAGTGACGGCCGCCACGGCGGCTTCAAGGAGTTTTTCCGCAAGGCCGCTCGCAATCTGAAGACGCTTATGTCTCTGCGTGGGATCGCCGACCAAATCGACCAAATGAAGGTTCGTATCAAGGAAGTGAAAGACTTCAAAATCGATTCCAAGCTAGATGATACTCTTCATAGCACATTTTCCCATGGAGCCGTGGACCCCCGGCTGTTGGCAATATTTGCTGAAGATGCACACCTTGTGGGTGTGGACGGTCCAAGAGACGATATTGTCAAATGGATGGTAGAAGAAAGCGGCTCATCTAATAATTGCAAGGTGTTGTCTATTGTTGGGTTTGGTGGATTGGGTAAGACAACACTGGCAAATGAGGTCTATCGCAATGTTCAAGGGTATTTTCAGTGCAAGGCTTTTGTATCAGTCTCGCAAAAACCAGATATTAGAAAAATTATGAAGGATGTCATATCTCAGGTGTCATGCAAAGATGGATCCACAAAAGATACCAGCGATTGGGATGAAACGACATCTATTGCAAAGTTGAGAGAGCTGCTACAAGATAAGAGGTATCTTTTCGTGAAACATGTCTTACGTTTTGTTTTATTTTGTAGGGCATTTATTTTGTGTCGTTGTTGCTTCATGTGTTACTAATTTTTCACATGCTAACAAACAACATTAATTAATTGTACTGTGGAGGCTTGCATGATTCCAAGCATTCTTACCATGTACTACCTCCGTAAAGAAATATAAGAGCGTTTAGATCACTAAAGTAGTGATCCAAACGCTCTTATATTTATTTACAGAGGGAGTATATATGTTAAATGCATTTCACACAATGTAACCAAATATATGCACACAGTTGTATAACTGGGTGATAAACCAGGGTCAAGCCTTACAGATGAGTAGATATCCATTTTGCGTCACCCGAGAATCCGATTTCGAACCATGAAGCATATGCACTATTGTTAGTGTTATGACATGTTTATGTTTTCTGGTTGAATTCCTTATCATAAAGCATATGCACTAATGACATGTTTATGTTTATGCATCATGAAGCATATATGCACCAAT
This sequence comes from Aegilops bicornis, assembly GCA_021605145.1. Classification (NCBI taxonomy): domain Eukaryota; kingdom Viridiplantae; phylum Streptophyta; class Magnoliopsida; order Poales; family Poaceae; genus Aegilops; species Aegilops bicornis. The sequence goes on from CM038673.1 coordinate 806,145,346, forward strand.
GTATTTTTCTGGTTTACAACATCTACTAATATTTACTAGGTATCTCGTCATAATTGATGACATATGGTCTGCACAAGCATGGGACATCATCAAGTGTGGTTTTCCAGAGAATAATTGTTCTAGCAGAATTATCGCTACCACGCGCATTGTTGACGTAGCACGGTCATGTTGTTTAGGCGGTGATGGCCGCATATATGAAATGGAAGCCCTGAGTGTTCTTCACTCCAGAAGATTATTTTTTAGAAGATTATTTGGCTCTGAACACTGCTGCCCTGCTATGCTGACAAATGTTTCAGATGAGATCCTTAAAAAATGTGGAGGTCTACCATTGGCAATTATTAGTATATCTAGTTTTCTAGCAAACAAACCAGCTGTCAAAGAGGAGTGGGAGAGGGTCAAAACGTCAATTGGGTCCGCACTGAGTAAAAACCAAGCTCTAGAAGGAATGAGTGCCATACTGTCCCTTTCCTACAATAGTCTTCCACTTCATCTCAAGACATGCTTATTGTACCTAAGTATGTTTCCTGAGAACTATGTGATTGAGAGAGAGAGACTAGTGAGACTATGGATTGCAGAAGGCTTTATATCTGAAGAGCACGGACAAAGCCTCCAAGAGGTTGCTGAAAACTACTTTTACGAGCTTATCAAGAAAAGCTTGATCCTACCGGTGGACATTGGCTATGATGGTAAGGCTCATGCTTGTCGAGTCCATGGCATGATGCTTGGACTCATTATTTCAAAATCCGTTGAAGATAATTTTACCACATTGGTAGGCCCTGGGCTACCTGGTTTGGCAAATCGCAGTGGTTCTATTCGACGGCTATCAGTCCAGCACATTGACGATGGGCTTGTATCTGCACTGGCAAGTGAAGATCTAAGTCACGTACGATCTCTAATAGTCACAACATCTGCAGGTTGCATCAAATTCTTGCCTAGTCTTGTTAAATTTGGAGGTTTGCATGTATTGGATTTTGAAGATTGCGAGGGTTTGGAGGAGTATATTATGAATGACATGGACAAATTATTTCGACTAAAGTACCTGCGTCTTAGGGGAAAGGCCATATCAAAATTACCATCATGGACAGTGATGCTAGGCAGTCTAGAGACACTAGATTTCCGCAACACATCCGTGCAGGAGTTGCCCGCTGGAATTGTTCAGCTCACTCATCTAGAGCAACTACATGGTGCAGGGCAAACGAAGATACCAAATGGGGTTGGGGATATGAGCAACTTACAGGCGATCTCGGGATTTAATGTTTCACGGAGTCAAACAGATGCAGTGGAGGAGCTCACAAACCTGATAAGTTTGGATGAACTCAAAGTATACCTCGATAGAGCAACATCTGACAAGGGCAAGAGGCAAGAAGAGATGTTACTCTCCTCGCTATGCAAGCTTGGCACCTGCAAACTCAAAAAATTATGGATACACAAGTGCCGTGGTTCCCTTGAGTTCTTAGATTCTTGGTCCCCTCCGCCGTCTTCCCTTGAAATATTTCGTATATCTGGCGACTCCTGGTTCACGAATATTCCGAAATGGATTGTACCAGAACTCAGCAATCTTCTTCACCTGGAGATCAGCTTAACTGAACTGAGGGAAGGACTGCACACTTTTGGAGAACTCCCAGCCTTACTTGATCTGAAACTGTCTTTGATAGCAGACCCAGTTGAAAGGATTATAGTTCAAGGAATTGGATTTCCAAATCTGAAGAAGTTTGTCATCTATAGTGTGGCTGGGCTATACATTACCTTCATGGAAGGAGCAATGCCACAGCTTGAGAAGCTTAGTGTGCGATTGAATGTGTCACTGGCAAAGTATTCTGGTTTCGAACTAGGCATTCAACATCTTCCATCTCTCAGAGAAGCAATAGTAAGTCTTTACACAGTGGATGTAACACCTTTCGAAATCAAGGCTGCAGCTGCTGTTATCAGGAAAGAAGCACGTGTCAACCCCAACTATCCCACAATTGATATTTCTGGGCAGTTTTCTGAAAATCACAGTGAGATCAGTAGTGACGAGGAGGACTTGAGATAGCCGCAGGTGGTGACACTGCATGCAGTGCAATGCAAAAGGTATTTGAAGTTGAAAGCAAATCCTGCTTGTTCACCCTTTTCCATTTATATAAACATTGCCTGCAGTACCGTTTTCTCCATCAACGTACATATACTACATCTATTTTGTGCAAAGCGCGCTGCTGAAGGATTCAAAATTCACATGTTGTAACACCATGATTTCCTTTTTCTGGTCCAGGACACGAGGTGCGGTTGGCTTGCCTTTTGCTTGGAAATGTCATGCTGAGCAGGACCAATCGAAGCTACTATACATTGTACTTACTTCCAATTGAGAGCATTTATATGGAAGCTGAAGCACGGTCACCTTCAGAAAAGTGTGCTCTCGGTCGCTTCTAGCTACTGAAGCTGAAACTGAGCGTTGTGTTTGTTTTTTGTTATTTACGTTATTACTCCCTCCGTCCCAAAATTCTTGTCTTAGATTTGTCTAGATACAGATGTATCTAACACTAAAACGTAACTAGATACATCCGTAGTTAGACAAATATAAGACAAAAATTTTGGAACGGAGGGAGTATTAGTTTTGTTGTTTTTTAAGTTGAATGCCTGTGCTGAAACAGTTGGTGTGCGGCATTCAGTTGTACGTACAGTTGAATGCCTGTGCTGAAACAGTTGGTACGTACGTAACATTTTGCTGCTCCATTGTTTTCAGTTTCTCTCCTTTTTTTTTCCTTTCTTTCTAAGCAGCTATTTCAGGATGTGTAATACCAGTTTTGGTGTTATCGGATTAATTACTGGTGGAATACCAGTTTAGTCGCTGTTACATTTCCATGGTTAGAAATACCATCCATTTGCACCGGCAATTCAATGGTCAAGGTGGAATGCCGTGGCGAGGTTTGCTTGGCGGTGCGTCCACCATTGCTAGGTGTTGCCCTACATCGGTTAAATGCAATAATCATGTGACATACCCCTAAAATCATTTCCCTAGCCCATAAACAATGGCGGCATCCATGTGCATGGTCGATCCAACGTTTACTGTAGCTGCAGTAGCATCGGAAATTCACTTTGGCACATGGAAGCATAATTTCCGAGTCTTTACTAAATACAAAAAGTATACATAATCAAATTAATACTGGCAAGCAAATCACGACCAAACCTACTACAATATTACAACGGACGGCAATTATCAGGTCTAAAATCAAACACATTAAAGATTTAAAAGAGTGATGTCTACTGGCATATGAAATATCCAAGTATGAAATACATTAAGAACGACAACATTTCACCAAATCAAGTAGCTCGATCGTAGGTGACGAATATGCCCTATGTACCCATCACATGTGTTGGGTTAAAGCCATGCCCCGGCCCAACAACGTCGTATTTCAAAATGTCAAAAAATTCCCAACAAAAAATTTGACGGGTACATCTTAATATTCTATGTGTGCACGCCAAGTATCGTGGAGAACCAACATTTTTTGTCAGTTGTGTAAAAACACAAAAAAAGGTCTCGCAAAAAAACTTTTTAACATTGAATTTTATCTTTTTCACATGCGACACAAAAGTTGTTGGTTTTTTTTTTGGTGAAAAGACCTTGTGAACACGTAGAATGTCGAGAACTCGAGATGTATGCACACAACATTTGTCGGAATTTTATGATATTTCAAAATATGTTTAAAACATATTTAAAAAATCAGGAGCATATGCTCCCGGGTGCCAAAACACCCCTCTCGTAAAGACTTGTTTAGTTAGCCCTTGTTGGCCTAAAAACAAAAGTTTATTTTCATAAGTAAATAAGAGGTGAGTCAGTGCAAACTGTTTTCGGAGAAAATCGATGAGAAAACAAAAAATAAAAGGAAAAGTATCCAAAATAAGAAAAGAAAGATGAGAAACTCAGAACCTTATGTTAGGATTTCTCGTCGTTCATTAGAAATGGTGAGATTTAGTGTTAGGTTCTACGAATTAATTTAAGGATTCAATGGCGACGACTGCGGCTCCGGGCGCTGTTTTTAGGGGCACGTGCACAAAGACTTTTCATCTATCATCGATAAGATCAGGCCGGCTCTGGTATGAAAGCGGTGACAGCGACGTGTCGTTGGCCGTTTGGAGGGTCGTGAACCTCGATGTAAATTTATTATTTTTGAGGTGCTTTGTACTTTCGATGAATCTTTATAACAGATTTGATCATTTTTGAAAAGAAGTTCAAACACGAACTAAGTGTAGCTGAGATGGTTAGATTCCTTGTGGTGGAACCAACCCACAACGTTTTAATCGACTACGAAAGCACATGTGGTGACTTCATCAATCGGAAGATTTTTGCCAACTTAGTATCTTGAAGGTGTTCTTAGGGCTACAGTAAGTGTGTGTGAGCATTTGCGTTTGTACTGTGTTATTTTTTTTAAATAAGTTCAAACATGTCATTGGCAAAGTAATTTTTAGTGTACTGGTCTCCACCGTGACCGTGACTGTGAGTGAGTGCTGTTTGCTGCCCCCCGTCCCAGTGCACTGCCTCCGCTGTTCCATGGGAGTGAAACCAAAATTTCTGGATCTAAGCAAGAGACCAACCCTAGAACACGGAAGCCTCCCATCCGCTTGCGCCGCCGCTGTCTTCTCGGTCTTCACCGGCGGCCGCCGTGACCGGTGGCGCTCTCCTCAGTGGCCATATTTAGGGCCCCCTTCGGTGGTTCCACAGGTGCGTCCTCCTCCCTCTCCTCTGCCCGATCCCCGCTCCTTCTTTTGTTTGGTTATCTGAATCTGATAACAAAGGTGAACTGCAGTGACTCACCGTTGTGGAGTAGCTGACGAAAAGGAGTCCACGCCGTTCAAGTATGCATCTATCCTGCTTATTATGTACTTTATTTTGTACTATTCCTGAAGAAGATGTGTAATCTGAAAAATATCATTGGATGGGCTCTATTGAAGTGGATCTGCATATGCTGTCCTCATTTCGTACTGTTGAACAATAATTTCATAACTATGCAAGGAGGTGTTAAGCATGGACAGAGGATGCAAGGAGGGTTGTCTTTTGTTGATTTTCGTTTCAATTCAGCGGCGAATTAATTGGATCCCACAGTCGTGTGGCTACGCAATTCAGCTAGTCGTAATATTGGGTCTACTATCCATCAGCTGTAAAGTTTCAGCCGAGTGATCATTTTGTTTGGGGATGAATTAATACTTGGAAGAATGATTTGGTTTTCTGATTGCATGTGTTTAACCATTTTCCTACTTTATCAATTTCTGGCCACTAGTAGGCCTCTCCTGATCTTTACAGTTTCTTTTCCTTGTGTTTTGTAGTTTGACAAATGGGAACTGCTGATTAGGGAATGGGGTGAACTGTCTGTCAGCGGCTCTGTTGATCTGATTTTCTGCGACTGACTCAAAACGTTGCTGCACTTGAAACATCAGGAGATATCACATTATTACAGTGAAGAGCACATAGAACAAAAAGATGGAGTTTGTGGTGGGTGCTTCGGAAGCCACAATGAGATCTCTGCTAGGCAAGCTGGGTGGCCTCCTTGCCCAGGAGTACACTCTGATCCGAGGAGTACGGGGAGACATCCAATACATCAATGATGAGCTCACCAGCATGCAGGCCTTCCTTGGTGATGTTAGCTCTGTCCCGGACAGTCATGACCGCCGGCTGAAGGACTGGATGAAGCAGATCCATGACATGGCATATGACACAGAGGACTGCATCGATGACTTTGCTCACCGCCTCCCTCACGACTCCCTTGGCGATGTCCGATGCTCCTTCATAGTGACGATAGTCTATGATCTATTGACGTTGGGGCCTCGCCGTGACATTGCCTCCAAGATTGCTGAACTCAAGATCCGGGCACAACAGATTGCTGAAAGGCGCGGCAGATACGGAGTGGACAACCCAGGCAACAGTATCAGCAGCAGCTCTGTAGCCGGAGCCCCGCGCATCACTAGGCATGACATTGCTGAGCATCTGATGGGTAGCCGTCAGCTCATCCGTACGGAGAGGCCCGTGGGTGTGGCAGAAGACATGGAAAAGCTTGGAGGTTGGTTAAAGAAATGTGATAATTCTTCTGGAAAGCATCGAGCTGTTCTGTCCATAGTCGGTTTCGGTGGCATGGGAAAGACCACCATTGCAACGGCATTGTACCGAGACTTCAGGAATGAATTTGACTGCCGGGCCTCAGTCACTGTTTCCCAGAATTACGATGAGGATGAAGTGCTCAGGGATATTCTGAGTCAAATCAAGCCACAGGACAGCGAACACGACCAACAAGGAAGTAGCAAAGGAGGTTTGGAGGAAAGAAGCCTAGCTACAGATATTAAAAGCTCAGTGAAGAGAGTTATCCCACTGATCTTTGGCCAAAGGCAGCAGGGCAATGCTGGCAGCTCTAAATGGACGCAGAACAAGATTGAAACGATGAACCGTGATCAACTTGTTGAAGAATTGGAAGGGCGACTGAATGGAAAGAGGTACGTCTCAACCATCATTTTGGATTTTGTTAATTACTACATCTACGCATTTTTACTTGTCCTATCAAACTTTTACAATTTAGCTTCTACTGGATTTAAGGCTATCTAGATTCTAAAATAGCTATGTAAATATAATTATATTTTGGTTTTGATGAAAAAGATCATTATATAATCAGGAAATAAAACCTGAATGCATAAATAGGTAAGCTATAAAAATTAAGCACCCACCATTGCATGTATATTTCCATTTCCAAATATATATACCTAGCTAGGTAAATAATGACACATTTTTTTTCACTATATGGTTATCGCAAAACACAAACTTGAATAAGCAGACATTTCTTTTTCTCATATGTATTTAATTATCCTATAATCTTGGCAGGTATCTCCTCTTGATTGATGACATATGGTCTGCAGAAACATGGGATAAGATCAGAAGTTGGTTGCCACGTGAGAATACAAAAGATAGTAGAGTAATAGTGACTACAAGATTTCAAGCTGTGGGTGCGGCTTGCTCCGAAGGAAATGTAACTGATCATCTGCATACAGTTGATGCCCTTAGTGTTACCGACTCCAGAAATTTGTTTTATCACAGTGTTTATGAATCCAAAAATAGCAAGAAAGTACAGGTGCATGAGGACATATGGAAATATTGTGGGGGGCTGCCTTTGGCGATAGTTAGCATGGCTGGTCTTGTCGCATGCAACCCCAAAAAACAAAATGATCACTGGAGTACAGTTTGCAAGTCATTATTTCCAGAGCAGGTGGCTCCACTTACCCTGGATGGTGTCACAACAATACTCGATTATTGCTACAATGATTTGCCTGCAGACCTCAAGACCTGTTTATTGTACTTGAGCATATTTCCAAAGGGTTGGAAAATTAGCAGGAAGCGTTTGACAAGGCGTTGGATATCTGAATGCTTTGTCAGTGGGAAGCAAGGGCTGACCCGCGGATGAAGTTGCAGAGACATACTTTAATCAGCTCATAAGAAGGAAGATAATACACCCTTTGGAGCACAGCAGCAATGGGAAGGTAAAATCGTTCAAAGTTCATGACATGATCCTTGAATACATCGTGTCCAAGTCAAGTGAAGAGAATTTCATTACTGTTGTTGGTGGCCACTGGCTGATGCCAGCACCTGGCAATAAAGTCCGTCGACTCTCGATGCAGAGCAGTGGTTCCAAGCATGGGAATTCGACAAAAGGCATGAACTTGTCTCAAGTGCGATCACTGACTGTATTTGGAAGCATGAACAAGCTGCCTTTCCATTCATTCAATAATGGGATAATTCAAGTGTTGGATCTCGAGGGTTGGAAGGGTTTGACACATAACCATCTGAATGACATATGTCGAATGCTTGTACTGAAGTATTTGAGCCTCCGAAGAACAGAGGTTGCGAAGATTCCCTCCAAGATTGAGAAGCTTCAGTATCTAGAAACTCTTGATGTAAGGGAGACAAATGTTGGCGTCCTGCCCAAAGCTTTCGGCCAGCTACAACGGCTCTGTAGCATGTTCGGAGGGAGTAAAAACCCATGGAAGGCAGTAAAATTGCCTCAAGAGAAAAATAAGGTGCAAATGAAAGCACTTCGTATACTGTCAGGGATTGAGATCACCGAGGGCTCAACAGGTGTAGCAAGCCTCCATCAGCTCACCGGGCTAAAGAAACTTGCCATTTACAGGCTGAATATAGAGAAGGATGGACCGACCTCCACACAATTGCGCTCCTCCATTGGGTATCTCTGCAGCTGCGGCCTGCAGACTCTAGCAATCAATGATGAGAGTTCTGGTTTTATCAACACACTGGATTCCATGCCCGCTCCTCCAAGATACCTCATCGCCCTCGAGCTGTCGGGAAAATTGGAAAGAGCTCCAAAGTGGATTGAGAATCTCAAAACTCTATACAAGCTAACCCTTTCCGTGACAGTTCTCCGGGCTGATACTTTGGAGCTCCTCTGCGACCTACCTAAGCTGTTCTGTCTCACCTTCTCACTCAATGCAGCGAAGCAGCACCAGGAGGACGTAGAGGACATGCTTCAGGAAAATAAACGCCTCGGTGGTGGGGAGATCGTTGTTCCGGCTGGAGGTTTCGAGAACCTGAAGCTGCTTCGCTTCTTTGCAACTATTGTGCCTAGGGTGACATTTGCAGCGGAGGCAATGGCAGCACTGGAGAGGATCGATATGCGATTCCAATCCTTTGAAGGGGTTTACGGCATCGACAGACTTAAAAGTATCCAAGAGGTGCATCTCAGCGTTGACAATCAAGCAGATGAAGCAACCAAATACTTGGTTGGATATCTGAAGAAAAACACACATAAGCCAAAAATAATCACTGATTGAAGGACTTATATTGTCACTCGGAGGCTCGGAGTGCGCTCCAGCTGTACTGGTACTCCCTTTGCGACAGAGGATATGACATGTGGTTCATCATCGAAGTTCAGGTTCTCTACGACATGGATTTTGAGTGTGACTGTTTTCTTCCAAATAAAAACTACGTTGATCTCTTACGATGTCCTATTTAAATTTGTAGTATTATGTACTATCGTTTCCAGACCTTTTGCTTTTATTAAGTGGAGATTGTTCCATAAACTCTGGATTGTAGTGTGGCCGGCTGTAAAAAAGCTGAGACTGCATCCCACCATCTCGATACTGCTTGCATTATGGATTCTTTCTGTAGTGTCTGACTGTGAATTTGCAATATGTATGCCATGTTGTACGTTTGCTTCCATTAGTGACTGCCTTTATTTCATACTTGTATTGTGTTTTACAGGGCACTTTGTTTTCACTTCCATCACTGAAAAATCCTTACTCCATTTGAAAGCTTATCATGTACTAAGAATTAACCTCCATTTGCAGATCATAAAGTATGATCCACATGCTGATCTTTATGTTCATTGATTGCAGAAACTAGGAAAACCACATTTGGAGTATGTATGAAGTATTTTTCTACACCTGGTCTTTCTGTGCTTACTTGTTGATCCTCGTAGCAGTGATAATAACGTCGGATCCGAGTTTATTCTGTCTGTTTAGTTATAAAGAAAACTCCAAAAATATTTTTCACCTACTTTAATTCTGAACTTTGTCCCTTACTTACTTGTTGTTTTGGTAATTTGATCTAAAGTTGGAAGCTAGCAAAATTATACATGTTCTGTAGCATGCAAGCCAAAATGATAGGGAAGTTCAACATGTGCTCTTGTTCCTCCTAGCACTAGCAGGCCATGAATTGTACATGGTGAGATTGCAAGGACAAAACAAGGAACAGCTGTGCTTTCAATCATTCTGAAGATGGCAAGGGAGAAAACATGCAAGATCTGTACTTTCAAACATTGTGAAGATGGCAAGGACTGAACAAGAATGATCTGCGTTTTCGATCATTCTGAAATTGTTGAAATCCTGTTCAATAAACTTCCATTCATTTAATGCATAAAATCAATCTGAAACGTGTTGTTTAATGTTGCATTCTCCGAAGTTGTTAATTAATGATGACCGCAACTTGTTTTGTTTTAGCCTGAAAAATGTGTTGTTTAAAATCGTTCTGAAATTGTTCAAAGTCTGTTCAACAAACTTCCATTCATTTAGTGCTTAAAATAATTCTGAAAACAGTTGTCTAATGTTGTCGCCCTCCCATATTGTTTTAATTAATGATCAATGCTAGTGTTGTGTAATTCTGTGTGCATGTACTCCCCGCGTCCGGAAATACTTGTCATCGAAATGGACAAAAAAGGATGTATCTAGATGTATTTTAGTTCTAGTTACATCTCTTTTCATCCATTTTGATGACAAGTATTTTCGGACGGAGGGAGTACTGTTTAACTAGCTACTGTCTCATGGTCTTTGCTTTCTGTCAAGTGTTAACCTGTGTCTCCTGGTCTTTGCTGACTGAAATATCCTACAGTTCATCCTGTGTATTGTTCAAGCTGGTCGATGCTTAGAGCGGCATGCAGGCTCCTGCGGGCTGCCGCATTATCCCGCAAGTATTGTACAGAAGGTGGACAACGATACGGCATCAAACTTTTGCACACATAAAAAAAAAGCTGTGTACTCGTTTGCACTACTTTTTGATTACTGATCGATCATTATAGAGACGGACCAAAATGGAAGCGTGGGTACACAGCTAATTGCCCTAATCAGTGTCATAAATCTGGGCCTGCGAGTGATCCACCACTTGTGTCAGCTTAAACCTGCTGTAGGTGAGAGCGAACGGTGCACATTACTTGAGAGCGAACGGAGCAAGTGCAGAGTAGGGTTGCAGTTTGCTTGCAACTGTTGCCAAGCCAAGCTATGTAGCTGACCAAATTCAGTGGAGCTTGTGTGTCTCCTCTGCTTCTGCTTTGCTACTCTGTTTCCTCTGCTCTGCTCTGCTCTTGCTAACCGCTTTACTACTCTGCCTGCTCTTGGTAATTTCTTTCAGTTCAGGTCCTAGGGCTACTCTGATTCCTCTGTGCGCGCGCGTCCACACACAGGCCGAGCGAGGCGGTGTGTCAGATGCTCGCAACTACTCAGCAAGCAACGCACAACTGTTGTGCCGTCGACTGTGTGAGGCGTGAATAATGTAGACGGGCTCCTCCAAAGAAGCCACGCGTTATAGTCGTTTGTTGTATATTCGAACGACATTGATTCACATAATATTTCTTAGATTGGCATTTCAAAATTACTGAAGATTACCTGCTAGCATCCATTCCTCTACCGAAGAAGAGAAGAGCACATACCATTTTTCTTTTTGGGCACGGTAATGCACATAAAGTGCCAGGAAACATATTAATCTTTCAAAACATGCTCGAGTAACGATCAAAGTATACGGCCGAACGATACAAAGTGGAGAAGTAGCCCTCTAACAAAGCAGATCATGGGATCTCTGTACCATCCAGAGACTACGCTATCATAGAAGAACAAAGGGAGGCCTGAGTACAACGCCATGCCATGCCCTAGCAGACCTAGGCTCCATGACGCCCTCAGGAGGGAGAACGGCGCAGAGCGTCGCCGCTAACAAGGGTCTTGGCCCGAAGCCCGGACATGGAGAGGAGAACCACAACGATGTCTTATAGAAGACAGAAGCTTCCGCGGGCGTCGCCGTCATCGGCGGCATAGCGCGGAGCTTTCGCACGACACCTCACCCAAGTCACACGGTATACCCAGGACATACGCGACGAGCTCCAACTCACAGATCCGGATCTGGGCATTGCCGACACGGGCCTGCCTGAGCCACCTGCCGCTAGACCTCTCGCCTCCCACGCGACCAAGAGGATAAGCTACCACTACCGCCATGAGGCCCGCCGGAGAGCCAATCCTGGGGACTGCCGCCGAGGCCACACCAACCCCGACAGGTAGGATAAAAGGTCGCCCTTCTACACCTAGCCCGACACCAGTCCTCAGATATGGGTCCACACCTCCATCATAGGTGGCGTCAACGCCTGCATCCCCAACCACTCCCGGTGGACCTGGGGACATGACCCTAGGACTGCCGACGGTGCCACCAAGCCGAACTTGCATGAGACCAAATCCGAGATCATTGGTGCTGCACGGCACGACGAGGAAGAAATGTCAGGACCACCACCACAACTCTCCGCACCCGCGAGGACAATGCACACGGGTACATCCCAAGCCGAGCCCAAGACTCACCTACCCGGAGAAACCACCCCGATGCACCTCGGGCCCAAATCCGGCCTGCCCGAGCACAAATCCTAGGCCAGGGGAGCCGCCGTCGTGCGTGCAACCGATCAGCCCCGCATGCCACCGGCTCCAACCTGGGAGAAGGTAGACCACAACGCTGCCGCCTCGAGCCACCAGCCAAACAACGACCGACCATCACACCGCCGAAGTCCGCACCGCCCTCCTAGCTCACTACGGCCACAAGGATGACCACCCGTGAGTAGGAACCACCTCCACCTTCAGCCGCCGACATTAGCCGGCAGGGCGACGCCTCCAACCCGCGCGGATGCAGCCTAGGCACGCCCCGCGTCCGTCGATGTCCGCCATGTAGCTCGCACCAGCACGCCACCGTCATGCCCGCTGATGCCACATCGTCGCGCCCACCGCGGACCCACGCTCCAGCCCTGGGGAGCATGCCTGTGATGCCACCGCCGCGCGGGAGGATGCCAGGGCCCCGCTGCCGCCTACACCGGTCAAGCTTTGCCCGACTGTTCCCACAGGAAGCGGTGAATCAGGGGAAATGAGGAGGGGGTGCGGGTGGCGAGATCTAGGTCGCCCTCCCCGTCGCCTTGCGGGGGTGACGCGGGAGGGTTCGGGGGCGGAGTCCGGGATCATCAGGCTGATACCTATAAATCTATAGGTGCTTCGTCGGTAATAAAGTTCAAGCGTTGCAAAACATGTTTATGTTATCTTATCTTTTCGTTTTTGCTTCCTATTTTTTCTTGTTCTTTTGGTCCTTTTATTTTTTTGTACTTATTTAATTTTTGGCCTTTCACATTACCCATTTCTTTTCTTCTGGTTAATATTTTTCCATCGTGCCTGTACAAAGAAGTTCATATTGTATTTCTAGTATATCCATGGTGTAATTGAAAAATGTTCATCATCCATGACAAAGGATCACTTATTGGACGCTGGGGGGCAGTTGGACTGAGCCGGCCCGTTGGCGACATTGTTATTGTAGGCTGTAGCTGCGGTTCAAATAAAAATGGGAACTTCCCCTAAAAAAATAAAAAAAATAAAAATGGGAACTCTTCTAAAAAAATGGGAACACATTCTTGAAAACTGAACACTTCCTTCAAACTTTGAAATATTTGAATTTCATGAATATTTTTGTAAAAGGTGAACAAATTATGCAATTTGTAAACATTTTCTCAAAATTTATGAACAATTTTTGAACTACAATTTGTTTTTCGATTCTTAAAGTATTTACTAAAAAATTCCCGAAAATCTGGATGTCTTCTAGAAAAAAATTTGAATTTTCGAGCATTTAATGGAGATTCAAACAATTTTTGAAGATTTTGTTTTTTTAATTTGTGATTATATGGAAAAATGAAAACGGAAATAGAAAAGACTAAAAAGAGAAGGAAAAAATGAACAATAAAAAACCCAAAGTAAACTAAAAAACCAGTAAGGAAAATGGCAGAAAAAACCGGCTCAGGCACCTTCTCGAAGTTCTCCAAAACCGGTAGACAAAATCATTATACTTGCTAGCTAAAATGGGTCGGGCACAGATCGATCGCCTCGCTCGCCTGTTCGACCGGGGTACTATTGGACGTAGTGAGTGCACAATAAGGAATTTGTGGTGAAAGATAGCCGCGCCCTTGATGTACCGTTAGCGGTGGCTGTAGTGTTCACTGCGGCCGTAACAAACCGCCAACCAATTCCATGACAATTCAAAAAATCGGGCGGCGCGGTTCTCAAATCGGGAGGCGGAGTTCTCAAATCGGGCGGCGCGGTTGCCGGCGGTGCCCGCCCGGAGTCGATGTTCCTCGTCGGCGTCACAGGTGCTCAGATCTCTCCCGCACTACCCTATATCGAGGGGCTAGTTCTTGAGATTGGGCGGTGGTGGCGGACGGTGAGAGAGGGGATATCTAGGGTTCCAACATCGTGAACTGGTTCGCGCTGTTCGATTCGATGTACATGCATTCTGGTACCTGATTTGACAGCCCCTGTCTCCTTTGATTTTTTGTGCTTCTCTGTCAGCACGGCACAGTGTTGCTCGAGTTTTTCACGGCACACCGGCGTGTGTGGTCGCATATGCGGGTGTACCCCTAGGCGGCACTAGATGCACGTAGGGAGCTTCGATTAGGGGGGTGGGGTGGGGGTGGGAGTTCTCGTGCAGTTCGTTGCAGGGGATCGAGGTTGCACTTTTTGTGGTGGGTGCTTGTTGGGATAATTTCACAAAATTAGGTGTTGTTCATGCGATGTGACGAGTTGATTCTGTTGTTTTACACAAAGCACTATGTGCATTGGTCTAATTGACTAAACTAGTTGGCTAGTCAGGTTTGTGCAGTTGCACAAGAGCTTGTACTTAGTTGGCTTTTTACTGGACTAATCAAATGTATATGATGGTGGTGTGCTATTTCTTTGACTACTATTGCTGTTGATGATGAGATGTGCTCGCTCCTGTATCATCTGGCTCATATGTTCGACGTTGCTCACACGCTGGTTCTTCCATGCCGACATGAACCGCCCCTCCATGCATGTCCACCCAAAACTGGGCAGTATCAACTAGGGACATCCTTGTCCGATGTTGCAATGTTAGGGATTTTAGGGTTAGTTGTGTAGAAGTTTTCACATTTTTGTGTGAATATGATTTTTAGCCATTTGTGCTGTTGGGGAACTTAGTAATTTCAAAAAATTCCTACGCACACGCAAGATCATGGTGATGCATAGCAACGAGAGGGAGAGTGTGTCCACGCACTCGTGAGACCTAAGCGGAAGCATTATGACAACGCGGTTGATGTAGTCGACGTCTTCACGATCCGACCGATCCAAGTACCGAACGACGGCACCTCCGTGTTCGCACATCGTTCACTCGATGGCGATCCCGGACTCCGATCCAAAGAGGGTGTCGGGATGAGTTCCGTCGACGACGACGGCGTGGTGGCGATGATGATGCTCTACCGGCGCAGGCTTCGCCTAAACTCCGCGACGATATGACCGAGGTGGAATATGGTGGAGGGGCACCAGACACGGCTAAGGAACGATCCGTAGATCAACTTGTGTGTTCTAGGGTGCCCCCGCCTGTATATAAAGGAGCAAGGAGGGAGGGGGTGCGGCCGCCCTAGGAGGAGGCGCTGGAGGAGTCCTACTCCCACCGGAGTAGGACTCCCCCTTCCTAGTTGGATTAGGACTTGGGGGATGGAAAGAGGAAGAGGCGCGCCCCCTTCCTTGTCCTATTCGGACTAGGGGAGGCGTGGCCTGCCCTGGCCGCCCTCCTCTTCTCCCTCATGGCCCACTAAGGCCCATTAACCCCGGAGGGTTCCAGTAACCCGGTGTTCCTAAGAAAATCCGATTTCACCGGAACTATTCAAGTCCAAACATAGGCTTCCAATATAACAATCTTTATGTCTCGACCATTTCGAGACTCCTCGTCATGTCCGTGATCACATCCGGAACTCCGAACAAACTTCGTACATCAAAACTCATAAAACCCATCATCGTAACGTTAGCGTGCGGACCCTACGGGTTCGAGAACTATGTAGACATGACCTAGAACTATTCTCGGTCAATAACCAATAGTGGAACCTGGATGTTCATATTGGTTCCTACATTTTCTACGAAGATCTTTATCGGTCAAACCGCATAACAACATACGTTGTTCCCTTTGTTATCGGTATGTTACTTGTCCGAGATTCGATCGTCGGTATCCAATACCTAGTTTAATCTCGTTACCGGCAAGTCTCTTTACTCGTTCCGTAATACATCATTTCATAACTAACTCATTAGTTACAATGCTTGCAAGGCTTAGGTGATGAGCATTACCGAGAAGGCCCAGAGATACCTCTCCAGAGCAATCGGAGTGACAAAACCTAATCTCGAATTATGCCAACTCAACATATACTTTTGGAGACACCTAGAGTACCTTTATAATCACCCAGTTACGTTCTCGACGTTTGGTAGCACACAAAGTGTTCCTCCGTAAACGGAGTTGCATAATCTAATAGTTGCAGGAACTTTGTATAAGTCATGAAGAAAGCAATAGCAACATACTAAACGATCAAGTGCTAAGCTAACGGAATGGTTCAAGTCAATCACATCATTCTCCTAATGATGTGATCCCATTAATCAAATGACAACACATGTCTATGGTTAGGAAACATAACCATCTTTGATCAATGAGCTAGTCAAGTAGAGGGATACTAGTGACATTATGTTTGTCTATGTATTCGCACATGTATCATGTTTCCGGTTAATACAATTCTAGCATGAATAATAAACATTTATCATGATATGAGGAAATAAATAATAACTTTAGTATTGCCTCTAGGGCATATTTCCTTCAGTCTCCCACTTGCACTAGACTCAATAATCTAGATTACACAGGAATGATTCTAACACCCATGGAGTCTTGGTGCTGATCATGTTTTGCTCGTGAGAGAGGCTTAGTCAACGGGTCTGCAACATTCAGATCCGTATGTATCTTGCAAATCTCTATGTCTCCCACTTGGACTTGGTCCCGAATGGAATTGAAGCGTCTCTTGATGTGCTTGGTCCTCTTGTGAAATCTGGATTCCTTTGCCAAGGCAATTGCACCAATATTGTCACAGAAGATCTTCATTGGTCCCGATGCACTAGGTATAACACCTAGATCGGAAATGAACTCCTTCATCCAGACTCCTTCATTTGCTGCTTCAAGCAGCTATGTACTCCGCTTCACATGTAGATCCCGCCACGACGCTTTGTTTAGAACTGCACCAACTTACATCTCCACCGCTTAATAAAAATACGTGTCGGTTTGCGATTTAGAATCGTCCGGATCGGTGTCAAAGCTTGCATCGACGTAACCCTTTACGACAAGCTCTTTGTCACCTCCATAAATGAGAAACATATCCTTAGTCCTTTTCGTATTTCAGGATATTCTTGACCGCTGTCCGATGATCCACTCTGGATTACTTTGGTACCTCCTCGCTAAGGTAATAGCAAGGCACACATCAGGTCTGGTACACAGCATTGCATACATGATAGAGCCTATGGCTGAAGCATAGGAACTCCTTTCATTTTCTCTCTATCTTCTGCGGTGGTTGGGCATTGAGTCCGACTCAATCTTACACCTTGTAATACGTGCAAAAACCCTTTCTTTGCCTGATCCATATTGAACTTTTCAAGACTTTATCAAGGTATGTGCATTGTGAAAGTCCAATCAAGCGTCTTGATCTATCTCTATAGATCTTGATGCCCAATATGTAAGCAACTTCACCGAGGTCCTTCATTGAAAAACTTTTATTCAAGTATCCTTTTATGCTATCCAGAAATTCTATATCATTTCCAATCAACAATATGTCGTCCACATATAATGTTAGAAATGCTACAGAGCTCCCACTCACTTTCTTGTAAATACAGGCTTCACCAAAAGTTTGTATAAAACCCATATGCTTTGATCACACTATCAAAGCGTTTATTCCAACTCCGAGAGGCTTGCACCAGACCATAGATTGATCGTTGGAGCTTGCACACTTTGTTAGCTCCCTTAGGATCGACAAAACCTTCCGGTTGCATCATATACAACTCTTCTTCCATAAATCCATTCAGAAATGCAGTTTTGACATCCATCTGCCATATTTCATAATCATAAAATGCGGCAATTGCTAACATGGTTCGGACAGACTTAAGCATCACTACGGGTGAGAAGGTCTCATCGTAGTCAACTCCTTGAACTTGTCGAAAACCTTTTGCAACAAGTCGAGCTTTATGTGATAACATTACCGTCGTGTCGGTCTTCTTCTTGAAAATCCATTTATTCTCTATTGCTTGCCGACCATCGGGCAAGTCAACCAAAGTCCACACTTTGTTCTCATACATGGATCCCATCTCAGATTTCATGGCTTCAAGCCATTTTACGGAATCTGGGCTCACCATCGCTTCTTCATAGTTCGTAGGTTCACCATGATCTAGTAGCATGACTTCCGTAATAGGATTACCGTACCACTCAGTGCGGATTTTACTCTGGTTGATCTACGGTTCAAGAATAACTTGATCTGAAGTTTCATGATCATCATCATTAACTTCCTCACTAACTGGTGTAGGTGTCATAGGAACCGATTTCTGTGATGAACTACTTTCCAATAAGGGAGCTGGTACCGTTACCTCATCAAGTTCTACTTTCCTTCCACTCACTTCTTTCGAGAGAAACTTCTTCTCTAGAAAGGATCCATTCTTGGCAACGAATGTCTTGCCTTCGGATCTGTGATAGAAGGTGTACCCAATTGTCTCCTTTGGGTATCCTATGAAGACACATTTTTCCGATTTGGGTTCAAGCTTATCAGGTTGAAGCTTTTTCACATAAGCATCGCAACCCCAAACTTTCGTAAACGACAAGTTTGGTTTCTTGCCAAACCATAGTTCATAAGGTGTCGCCTCAACGGATTTTGATGGTGCCCTATTTAACGTGAATGCGGCCGTCTCTAAAGCATAACCCCAAAACGATAGCGTAAATCGGTAAGAGACATCATTGATCGCACCATATCTAGTAAAGTACGATTACGACGTTCGGACACACCATTACGCTGTGGTGTTCCAGGTGGCGTGAGTTGCGAAACTATTCCGCATTGTTTCAAATGTAGACCAAACTCGTAATATTCTCCTCCACGATCAGATTGTAGAAACTTTATTTTCTTGTTACGATGATTTTCAACTTCACTCTGAAATTCTTTGAACTTTTCAAATGTTTGAGATTTATGCTTCATTAAGTAGATATACCCGTATCTGCTTAAATCATCTGTGAAGGTGAGAAAATAACGATATCCGCCACGAGCTTCAACATTCATCGGACCACATACATCTGTATGTATGATTTCCAACAAATCTGTTGCTCTCTCCATAGAACCGGAGAACGGTGTTTTAGTCATCTTGCCCATGAGGCACGGTTCGCAAGTACCAAGTGATTCATAATCAAGTGGTTCCAAAAGTCCATCTGTATGGAGTTTCTTCATGCGCTTTACACCGATATGACCTAAATGGTGGTGCCACAAATAAGTTGCACTATCATTATCAACTCTGCATCTTTTGGCTTCGACATTATGAATATGTGTATCACTACCGCCGAGATTTAATAAGAATAGACCACTCTTCAAGGGTGCATGACCATAAAATATATTACTCATATAAATAGAACAACCATTATTCTCTGATTTAAATGAATAACCGTCTCGCATCAAACAAGATCCAGATATAATGTTCATGCTCAACGCTGGCACCAAATAACAATTATTTAGGTCTAAAACTAATCCCGAAGGTAGATGTAGAGGTAGCGTGCCGACCGCGATCACATTGACTTTGGAACCGCTTTCCCACGCTGCATCGCCACCTCGCCCTGGCCAAAGGCTCGCTTATTCCGTAGTCCCCTGCTTCGAGTTGCAAATATTAGCAATGTAACCCGATCAAATACCAGTGCTATCATGAGCCCTAGTAAGGTACACATCAATAACATGTATATCACATATACCTTTGTTCACCTTGCCATCCTTCTTATCCGCCAAAAACTTGGGGCAGTTCCGCTTCCAAAGGACCGGCTTGCTTGCAGAGAAGCACTGGCCAGTGCTTAGGTCCAGACTTGGGTTTCTTCTCTTGAGCAGCAACTTGCTTGCTGTTCTTCTTAAAGTTCCCCTTCTTCTTCCCTTTGTCCTTTTTCTTGAAACTAGTGGTCTCGTTGACCATCAACACTTGATGCTCCTTCTTGATTTCTACCTCCGCAGCTTTTATCATTGCGAAGAGCTCGGGAAGTGTCTTGCTCATCCCTTGCATATTATAGTTCATCATGAAGCTCTTGTAGCTTGGAGGCAGTGATTGGAGAATTCTGTCAATGACACTATCATCCGGAAGATTAACTCCCAGTTGAATCAAGTGATTATTATACCCAGACATTTTGAGTATATGCTCACTGACAGAACGATTCTCCTCCATCTTGCAGCTATAAAACTTATTGGAGACTTCATATCTCTCAATCCGGGCATTTGCTTGAAATATTAACTTCAACTCCTGGAACATCTCATATGCTCCATGACGTTCAAAACGTCGTTGAAGACCCGGTTCTAAGCCGTAAAGCATGGCACACCGAACTATAGAGTAGTCATCAGCTTTGCTCGCCAGAC
Source organism: Aegilops bicornis (assembly GCA_021605145.1). NCBI lineage: Eukaryota > Viridiplantae > Streptophyta > Magnoliopsida > Poales > Poaceae > Aegilops > Aegilops bicornis. Next base: position 806,165,544 of record CM038673.1, read on the forward strand.
GCTCACAACTTCGGCGTTGCTCTATGCAGGCCTGGCACCCAGCGGTGCTTCTAGGACGTAATTCTTCAGGCAAGCAATGAGGATAATCCTCAAGTTACGGACCCAGTCCATGTAATTGCTACCATCATCTTTCAACTTTGCTTTCTCAAGGAACGCATTAAAATTCAATGGAACAACAGCACGATCCATCTATCTACAACAAACATAGATAAGCAAAATACTATCAGGTGCTAAGTTCATGATAAATTTAAGTTCAATTAATCATATTATTTAAGAACTCCCACTTAGACAGACATCTCTCTAGTCATCTAAGTTAACACGTGATCCAAATCAACTAAACCATAACCGATCATCACGTGAGATGGAGTAGTTTTCAATGGTGAACATCACTATGTTGATCATATCTACTATATGATTCACGCTCGACCTTTCGGTCTCAGTGTTCCGAGGCCATATCTGCATATGCTAGGCTCGTCAAGTTTAACCTGAGTATTCTGCGTGTGCAAAACTGGCTTGCACCCGTTGTAGATGGACGTAGAGCTTATCACACCCGATCATCACGTGGTGTCTGGGCACTACGAACTTTGGCAACGGTGCATACTCAGGGAGAACACTTCTTGATAATTTTTAGTGAGAGATCATCTTAAAATGCTACCCTCAATCAAAGCAAGATAAGATGCATAAAGGATAAACATCACATGCAATCAATATAAGTGATATGATATGGCCATCATCATCTTGTGCTTGTGAGCTCCATCTCCGAAGCACCATCATGATCACCATCGTCACCGGCGCGACACCTTGATCTCCATCGTAGCATCGTTGTCGCCTCGCCAACTATTGCTTCTCGACTATCGCTACCGCTTAGTGATAAAGTAAAGTAATTACATGGCGTTTGCATTTCATACAATAAAGCGACAACCATATGGCTCCTGCCATTGCCGATAACTCGGTTACAAAACATGATCATCTCATACAATAAAATATAGCATCACGTCTTAACCATATCATATCACAATATGCCCTGCAAAAACAAGTTAGACGTCCTCTACTTTGTTGTTGCAAGTTTTACGTGGTTGCTACGGGCTGAGCAAGAACCGTTCTTACCTACGCATCAAAACCACAACGATAGTTTGTCAAGTTGGTGCTGTTTTAACCTTCGCAAGGACCGGGCGTAGCCACACTGAGAGAGACAGACACCCGCCAGTCACCTTTAAGCAACGAGTGCTCGCAGCGGTGAAACCAGTCTCGCGTAAGTGTACGCGTAATGTCGGTCCGGGCCGCTTCATCTCACAATACCGCCGAACCAAAGTATGACATGCTCGTAAGCAGTATGACTTGTATCACCCACAACTCACTTGTGTTCTACTCGTGCATATAACATCAACGCATAAAACCTGGCTCGGATACCACTGTTGGGGAACGTAGTAATTTCAAAAAAATTCCTACGCACACGCAAGATCATGGTGATGCATAGCAACGAGAGGGGAGAGTGTGTCCACGTACCCTCGTAGACCGAAAGCGGAAGCGTTATGACAACGCGGTTGATGTAGTCGTACGTCTTCACGATCCGACCGATCCAAGTACCGAATGTACGGCACCTCCGTGTTCTGCACACGTTCAGCTCGATGACGATCCCCGGACTCCGATCCAGCAGGTGTCGGGATGAGTTCCATCAAGACGACGGCGTGGTGGCGATGATGATGCTCTATCGGCGCAGGGCTTCGCCTAAACTCCGCGACGATATGACCGAGGTGGAATATGGTGGAGGGGCACCGACACGGCTAAGGAACGATCCATAGATCAACTTGTGTGTTCTAGGGTGCCCCTGCCTCAGATATAAAGGAGCAAGGGGGTGCGGCCGGCCCTAGGAGGAGGCGGGAGGAGTCCTACTCCCACCGGGAGTAGGACTCCCTTCCTAGTTGGATTAGGACTTGGGGGAGGGAAAGAGGAAAGGGGCGCGGCCTGCCCCTGGCCGCCCTCCTCTTCTCCCTCATGGCCCACTAAGGCCCATTAACCCCGGGAGGGTTCCGTAACCCCGGTGTTCCGGTAAAATCGATTTCACCCGAACTATTCAAGTCCAAACATAGGCTTTCAATATATCAATCTTTATGTATCGACCATTTCGAGACTCCTCGTCATGTCCGTGATCACATCCGGACTCAACAAACTTCGGTACATCAAAACTCATAAAACTGTCATCGTAACGTTAAGCGTGAGGACCCTACGGGTTCGAGAACTATGTAGACATGACCTAGAACTATTCTCGGTCAATAACCAATAGTGGAACCTGGATGTTCATATTGGTTCCTACATTTTCTACGAAGATCTTTATCGGTCAAACCGCATAACAACATACGTTGTTCCCTTTGTTATCGGTATGTTACTTGTCCGAGATTCGATCGTCGGTATCCAATACCTAGTTTAATCTCGTTACCGGCAAGTCTCTTTACTCGCTCATAATACATCATTTCATAACTAACTCATTAGTTACAATGCTTGCAAGGCTTAGGTGATGAGTATTACCGAGAAGGCCCAGAGATACCTCTCCGACAATCGGAGTGACAAAACCTAATCTCGAATTATGCCAACTCAACATATACTTTTGGAGACACCTGTAGAGTACCTTTATAATCACCCAGTTACGTTATGACGCTTTGGTAGCACACAAAGTGTTCCTCCGTAAACGGAGTTGCATAATCTCATAGTTGCAGGAACTTTGTATAAGTCATGAAGAAAGCAATAGCAACATACTAAACGATCAAGTGCTAAGCTAACGGAATGGGTCAAGTCAATCACATCATTCTCCTAATGATGTGATTCCATTAATCAAATGACAACACATGTCTATGGTTAGGAAACATAACCATCTTTGATCAATGAGCTAGTCAAGTAGAGGCATACTAGTGACATTATGTTTGTCTATGTATTCACACATGTATCATGTTTCCGGTTAATACAATTCTAGCATGAATAATAAACATTTATCATGATATGAGGAAATAAATAATAACTTTATTATTGCCTCTAGGGCATATTTCCTTCATGTGCAACCGGGGCAGCTCCCCTTGTGCAACCTGTTATATTGAACTCGCCAACTTCATGTTGAAAATAGCCAACCTAACTTTTTGTTTTTTATGGAATTTTTGTTTCTGGGTGGCAGTTTTTTTGTACAACTAGGCATCAAATCATGTGCAACTTTTATTTTAATTCAAACAGGGTAATCTTTCTGGGGCTGATGTTCTTTTAGTTGCATAGTGTGGATGCAAATGATGTGGATCACACGGTGATACAAAGGCATTGTATAGCCAATTTTTTTGCAACTAGGCAGGTCACCTTATCCAAGTTGTTTTGATTGAATTGCCAATCAAGTAGTATAATTGTTTCTGGGTGGCAATTTTTCGCTCACCCAGGTAGGAATTCATGTGCAACTTGTTATCTTGAGTTGCCAACTTCATATTAAGAGTAGCCATTTTTTCATTTTTCTGCTCATGTGCAACTTGTTAATTTAAGAGGCCCCAACTCTTAATTTAAGTTGCCAACTTCTTATGTAATTGTAGCCTACCCCACCCCCATTTGGTCTTCCCATGTGCAATTTTGTTAATTTTGACTAATATGTTTGTTCTTTTCTGTTCTGCAGAGACAAAATAGTTGGTGAAGGAGATGTGCCCGGCAGTGAAATAGAGGTTCATATTTTCTTTTTCTTTTATCCTATGACCATTTATTATGCTCTTTTCTTTTACACTCTCAGCAGTTCAATCTTTTTTGTTCATTTTAGGGTTCTCCAAATAGGACCTCTCGACAAAACTCAAAACGGGCTGTTAAGCGGCAACCACGTGGTGCTGATAATAACGGGGATGGAGAGGATGATGACGTGAGTAGATAATAGTAGTTCGTTCAAATTTATTTTCCTTCATTTTTGTTTGTCCTTTAGGTTTTTTTATACGACATACACACATGTTTTATTTTTTTAACCTTTTTTATGTTTGATAATTTTGTTTCTTACCAACAGCTTCAGGGTGGCGATAGATTCCGCTTAGTAAAACGGCAGAAAAGAAAGGCGTCAAGAGAGGCGGTATTTGAACGGGTAGCTGTCACATCTTCTGCAGCAGCCGTTGAGTTAACATAAAATGCTATATTATTTTTTTTACTCCACATACAGGAGGCTAGGGTATGAATTTTGGTACATAGTCACACAAGGACTAGTTAGGCATCAACATGTTTAACTTTTCTCAGTTTGCACAAAGAAAATCTATTGTGATCTTTCAAGTTTTTTATAGTTATCTCAGAGAGTATCTGAATGAGCTGGCATCCTCAGGCGTCTCTAGTTGCACAAGAGTACCTGATTAGTTGGCATCCTCAGCCTTTCTAGTTGCACAATACCATCCAAATAGTTGACATCCTCGGTCTTTTTGTAGTTGCGTTGACACCCTCAACATTTTCTTCTAGAAGCCTGAAACCTGAATGTGCAATTTTTTGATTGGTCATGCAAGTGCTGAATATTTCTTTTCCCAAGAGTATCTAATTAATTGGCATCCTCAAGATTTATAGTTGCACAAGAGTATTCAATTAGTTGGCATCCTCAACATTTCTACTTGCACAAACAGTATCCAACTAATTGACATCCTCAACCTTTCTAGTTGCACAAGAGTAACTACTTTTAGTCCCCTTCAAATTTTTGAGGGTTGCCCAAGAGTATCTAATGACTTGGCACCCTCAGCCTTTCTAGTTGCACAGGAGTATTTAATTAGTTGTCATCCTGAGCATTTTCTAGTTAGACAATAACATCTAACTAGTTGGCATCCTCAGCCTTTCTAGTTGCACAAAAGTAACTATTTTAGTTGGCATCCTCTGCATTTTGTAGTTGCACAACTAACATAATATCAAGTTGGCATCGTCAACCTTTTTTTATCCAGTTTTTCTGAAGAACAACAAATATTTGTATGCAGTGTTAACTAATCACCTTTGAGACATTTTGTTTGCAAAACCTTAGGTGATCACGTCAGAATGTGATCACCTTTCGCACCTTTTTCTGATGATAGGAAATAGAATTTCATCTTCTTTTTCTGTTTCACTTTTAGTATATAGAACATCCTGTAGAACACATTCCCCCTATTGCAATTTGTGTGAGACAAGACTATTTTTTACGCCCGTTTTAAATATTGTTCTTGTGCTTTTTCTAGTCTGGTTTCTTTGCTGCACATATTTACAACAAAAGTTGGCTTGGATACAAGTTTAATTGCAAAATTATATGTTTATATTTACACGGACAGCAAATCCAGTCCTTTTTAGGTTCATCTAGTATGTGTGTTGGTTGCACACATTTTTGCATGAAAAGATAGATTGAAGTAATGTCCGTGCAAATAGAAGCCCATATTTGTGCCAACTAAACAGGGATCCAAAACCAACTTTTCCTGCAATGTGTGCAACCAACAACCAAAGGACTAGAACAGATGGACTCCAGTCTGGGCTGTTTTGTTGCACACATTTCTGTAAAAAGGTTGGCTTGAACCCATGCTTAGTTGCACAAATATGTTCTTTTAGCAGAAACAGTACACCTAGTCCTTCATTCTAGTCTGGGATGTTTTTTTGCACACATGCTGCATGAAAGTTGGTTTTGGACCAGTGGCTTAGTTGCACAAATATGTGATTCTTTTTGCACAAACAGTACACACCTAGTCATCTTTCTAGTCCGGGTTGTTTGTTGCACACATTTTGCAGAAAAGTTGTCCTTGGATTAATGCTTAGTGTGGATATATATTTACTCTTTTATAGTTTTGGCTGTTTGTTGCACACATTTTGCATAAAAGTTGTCCTTGGATTAATGCTTAGTGTGCACATATATTTACTCTTTTATAGTTTTGGCTGTTTGTTGCACACATTGAAGGAAAAGTTGTCCTTGGATTAATGCTTAGTATGCACATATATTTACTCTTTTATAGTTTTGGCTGTTTGTTGCACACATTGAAGGAAAAGTTGGCTTGGATCCATGATTTAGTTGCACAAATATGTACTGCTTTTGCACAAACAGTACATCCACTCTATGTTTCTAGTCTGGGCTATTTGTTGCACTTTTTTTTTTGCAAAACTAACTCCCTTGTGTCTATTTGCACACATCCAAGCAGAAGTTGGTTTTGCTACCGGGTCTAGTTGCACAGAGTGGTGTTTAATTACACAGACATCAGATTACTGTTGCCCCAACGCCAGCCCCCGCAAAATTGCAAGACTGGTCCTTCGCGTACATCATTACGCTCTGGAGATACCATGGGCATAGGGGGAGGGGCACGACCACGATAGGCCCAGAATGCGGCTTAACCACACAAGGGGCTCTCAAGTGTGTCGTTCCTTTTTTTTCTCCCTTTTTCTTTTTTTAACCACAGGACCCCGTTCATCAGAGGCCCTGTCCGGCAGTAGACCCGCCGAACTCACGATGCAACAGCCAGGGAAGGAGAAAGTGTAACACCCCAAAAATTTAACCAAGTTTTAAACATTTAAAATTTTGCCAGGAAATTAAAAAAAAGTTTATTTTCTGGGCTCCCTTTTGATTTTTGGACCATTTTTTTCTCTCTTGTTATTATGGAGTTTTGCCCAAAAGAAAACCTTTCAAATATGTTATTGGACTTGTTTAACCTCTCAAGAAAAACTTTTCTTTTATTAGTAGAACTAATTACTTACTTAATTTGCTTGATCTTTATTTTCTTGAAAAATGGTTTTTCAAGATTATATGGCCATATTTGAACTACAACCATTTGATAAATTCACTTAAAATTCCAACCAAAAATTTGAGATGCCAGGTGATGTTTTTAAATCACTTTTATGAATAATATATTGTATTCATGTAATATTTTGAGCTCTAAGAAAAGCCTAGGTGCCTGTGGCATTTTGTCAAACACCTGGAGTGCATGGACAGATTTGACATGAGTTTTGGTTTGCATTGTGGACCTGATCCTCTGACCCAACAGGCATGTCCACTAGCATCCCAGCTACCCCTAGACTAAACCTGCTAATCCCCAGCTCCAATCAAGCCACCTAGCAGGCCATGGCATTTCGTCGAGCAGATGGTGGGCGTGCACTGGACGAGCCCAGAGCGCGCCAACTGCAGCCACACATCCGAAACCGCCGCGTCGTGCCCCTGGTTTTGCCACTCACTGTAGAGCCACGCCACACACTTCCCTCCTGCACCGCCACGCCACCCCGACCACCCTGGCACCCTACAGCGCCGCCGTCAGGGCACTCTTGGCGGCACGCCGGCGTCCGCAGTGCGCCTCTGCCACGGTCGGCGCCGTCCGAGCCACCCCGGCTCGCCACCTGCCCCTTGGAGCTGCGCAAGCTTATCCCCTCGCTCGTCGGCTAGCTCTTGTCGCCTCCACGTCGCCCTGCCGCACAGAATGGCGGTTCGCCGTCGTCCTTATCGCCGGCCGCCTCGGGACCGACCTCCACCACCTATATAAGGGCCCCGGAGCTCAACCGAGTCCTCAAGCAACCTCAAATGATCCCCCTAGAGCTACCATGGCCAGCAGTCGAGGAGGGGAAGGCCATCTTCCCCGAGTCCGGCCGGTTCGGTCGCCGCCAAGTCCCGGCCGATTCTGTCGCAACCAAGGCACCTCCCGGCAATCTAGCGCCACCACCCAACTCCACGTGATCGTGCGGAGCCGCCCATCGCCTCAGCCCCGACCGAGAGCCACCATAGCCCAGGACCCCAAATCCACCCGAAGCCTCCTCCGCCGCGAAGCTCGCCGCCGGCAGCTCACTCCGTCCCCGCCGACCCAACGACCACCGGAAGGACCGCTCTTGATCTGCGGATCATCCCCGCTCTCAGCTCCCTGCAAGGACCCACCGTTCGCCGGCGACGATCGCCGGAGTCCCGCACCCCTGCTCGGGCAGAGGAAGGGGAGGGAGGGCGATCGTCAACCCGATGGCTGTGCAGGCCCACTGTCAGTGACCCAGCCCCGCCCCCATGTGTAGTAAGTGAAGGCGCATTCTCAAAGTACGTCTTCGACGTATGCTTATTTTGAAACGTTTTTCTTTTTCTGTTTATTTTAAAAACAGTTTTTGACCAAAACTTCGACCGAGCTTAACTTTTTAAATACAACTCCAAATGAAATGATTCTTTTTCCCACCTCTCTCAAATTTGATCTAGTTTATTTTAAGATTTATTTGAAAAAATTTCAAAACAACTTTTTGTGCTGTTTTGAACTTGTGTGTTAATTCAAATTTATTTAAAATAGGACTTTGAAGAGAGAGAAGAAAACTTTCAAAAGTTTTGGAGTGCACCCTGCCTTACCACACATTGAAGGCAAGCATTCTGAACCCCGGCATAATATTTTTATGTGTTCGTTGACACGTCTATAACACCACTCATTTCGGAGAACTTGTTATTTCATGTGACATGATCATTTGCATGAATGCATATTAGTGATTTCCATGCTGTTGGAAACGAACACACTTGTGATGATAATCATCCTCATGTGCCTTGCATGCATACCGGAAGGAATCCGGGAAAACCTCTGCCTGGGGTAGGCATGAGTTTGTCGCCGGTCTCCGTCTGGACGGTTATGTCCGGTATGGCATAGTAAGGTATAATGAGCGGTGATTCTGTTGGTTGGAATATTTTTTGTTATACACGTCATGGAGGGAACATTATAATCCTCCTGAGTCGACCCTAGATCGAGTCTTGTTCCAGTAACCCCCATACTTGTTTCGTACTACCACTAGTCTCTACAACAAGTAGAGTACGGTTCAGTAATTTGTCAACCCCTTTCTAGCACACACCTGCATGTAGGGGCCGGGATGAGGGTACCACGGCCATGGATTAAAGCCAGTCATCCGGTCAGGGGGCATGGGTGTTTCGGTTCTAGCCGAGGGGGTAGCTTCCCAGTTTTGCGTGCGGTATAAATTTTGTGATCCCATGCTAATCGAGGTTGTAGCCTCCCCACTTAGAGTTTTGCTTAACGGGTGTCGTGGGTGATTCCAGACACCGGTGAGTTAAGATGGCGTGTGCAAGTCAGGTGCGTTCTCATTTAAAAGACCGTAGACGGAATTAGTCCGATGGACTAAGGGAATCCGTTACTCGTGGGTAAAGAGTACACCCTCTGCAGAGATTAAGACCTATCCGAATAGCCGTGTCCATGGTTAAGGATTACAATGCAGGATGGGTCAAGTGTCGGTCTTAGTGTCGTTCTTCGGAGGTGAAATTGCTAAATCAGAAATGGTATTACGACTTGTGACATGTGATAATTATGATTATTATTTTTGTTGTGGGCTAATCCGTGATATCATTGGTATTATCGAATATCCCTGGGACGGTTCTACCTCCTGGATATTCACTGTGATTCTTCTAAAGCCCTTTATGTGGTGTCGCTAAGACGCTCGACTGTGGCATTTCTTTTATAAGCCCGTTATGTGGTGTCGCTGAGACGCCTGATTGTGGCATTTCTTTTAAAGCCCTTTATGTGGTGTCGCTAAGAGCCCGACTGTGGCATGCTTGTTATTTATTTCATAATTTTAAGACTACTATGTATGGCATATTCATAAATAACATGCTTGCGTGCATCAGAATTTTTATTATCTTTTGTGACTCACGTCATGAGCATAAAATATTTTCAGCACATCATTGTTATATTATTCTTGTGTTCATAATGTTTGCGAGTACATTCAAAGTACTCACAGGCTTGTCCCTCGCTATTGTCTTGGCCAGATTTCTTGCACGGAGAGGAGCGACCGTGTTGACAGCCCCGGAACCTAAGCAACGGTGATAGCCGTCTCGCGAAAATAGGAGTTAACCTGGTCAGCTGTTCCTGTGGGAAATGGAGTCCCATAAACGATGATGATCCACAGACCGCTTCCGCCACCAACCACTAGAAACCATATTGTTGTACACATAGGCCAGAATGGTCTTGTACTACATATGTGTACCTTTGCTTGGAATTTCTGTATCAAGTTGGTGCCTCATCAGCTAACAGTTATCTTGGGGCTGGTGAGCACAAGGGCCATTTTTCTGGAAATTAATACCCGAAGAATCGGTCGCGACAAACTTGGTATCGAGCCGGTGACCATTGGATAATCCTATCCTAGCCAGGTCGATAAACCTCGGTAAACCAACCCACCAGACCCTTACCAAAACCCCAGCCAAGCTTCCCGTGCAAGATAGCCACACAGTGACCCCGACACTTTTGGCAGTCGGTGCCCAACCTATCAGCCTAGTCTGTCTATCACACGCCAGTGACCGATGGCTAAAATGTCTCATTCGCAAGCGTGCGAAGGGAGACTCCGTCCCCTTTTCTATAAAAAGGGCATGCTAGCCTCAACCCAGCACAGCACAGCCTCTTCCCCAACCTAGCCACAATGCCTGGTCCCATAGTGCACAATGAGACCATAGCAACCAACCTTGGAGGTTTCGTGACCATACTTTCAAACCTCACCCGTCGTGCCTACGCGTTAGAAGAACCCCCAGAATATGTGGTGTACCAAGGGACCATGAGCGGTGAGAGCCGTCAATTCTGGGCCACTATGCACATCTACGGTAGGGATCTGTCACCAGAACGCCCCTATAGGTTCACCGGAAGAACAACTTCCTTCGAGCCACAAGCCATCCAGCTAGCTGCTCGAGAGGCTATAGTTCAACTCTGGCAGTTGTCGCCCAGGGCTAACTGTCGCTCGTTCTACTACTACCCCAGGCATGAATGGTATGGTAGACCACCCCAAGTTGCCAACGGAGATCACGAGACAGATCCCGCATTGTTGCACCTAGTGCGCTATGTAAGTGCACTAGAGGCATTGTTCGATCAAATCACTATTGATCTGATCGCAGCTCGAGGAGAGCTGGTTCGCCGAGCCCCGATAAGCAGGGAAACCGAGCCCGACGCCGACAACCCAGTCGTGCTGTTCGGACACCCGATTGATACCCTGAGGTCAGCCCCAGCCATCATCCAAGATACGGTGATGACCCCAGAAGTACTTCGTCGCCTTTTGGGAACACACTCCAACGGGATTGTGGCTAACAATCCCCGCGATGGTCATCATCGCTACCCCGACCCTGCAGTTCCTCCACCATCTCCGACAAATCCCGACAGTGAGACACGTGGAGAAGCCTCGACATCCACCAGGCACGCCCGTTTAGACATAAACGAGGTAGACTAAGACGTACAAGTAGTACCGAGTCTCAGTGTATCCTCGCTTTGTAATCGTGTGACCTTGTAAATAAACGCAGCCTGTTGTTGTGCCTCTGTCTTAAATAGTAGCCTTGCATATTTTTGTCAGCATGCAGTTGCATATTTTCCGGGCACAGCTACCAAAACCGACCCCGACGACACTCACAGTAACACGTCTCTTTATGAGATATGTGTATCTCCGACACTGACACCGATCCTTGGAGGTGATCTGGTATATTATTTACCTTTCACCACGGTAAATGAGTCAGCCCAGATGCTATATAAAAAGGCCACCTTGTGACCTTACACAACACCCCTCACCTCGTGCACCACTCTCACAACCATTTCTTGCCATGCCGAGCCCTAGTATATATCTGAGAACCCCAGATGCAACCCCGGGAAGCTTTGTCAAAATATTGTGGGACTTTACCTGCAGTACCATGGGTTCTACCCAGCCACCCCAGTACGAGCTGTTCAAATCGAGAATCACCCCTTCCACCTCGGAGTATTGGGCAGCAGTACACATCCCTCCCGTAGACCCCAACCAAGATCCAACGGAGGTTTCCTTCGTGGGGAAATCTATGCCAACCCCACGCCTGGCCATAGAAGCTGCTGCGAAAGAAGCGATTGCTCGTCTTCGATCCGCAGTACCCTATGCCCGCGAGCGAGGATATTATTACTTTCCGAGCCGTGCAGCACCCGGAGGAGTAACATCTTTTCCCGGTGGGCGGATTGAGAGAGACCCAGTGCTAGCCAACCTTATCCAGTACATCATCGCTCAGGAACATTTGAACCAGCAAGTAATGGGCTATCTCCAGAGTATCGCTGATTTAAACCCACAGATTGCCATCGGCAGACCACTGAGGCCCGACCCGGAGAGACACATACATCGACTGGTCAATCCACTTCCTCCGATAGAATAGGAGTGTATTCCATTGCCAGAGACATTTTCTCGAGACCCCGTCCAGTTACCATTCTCATTTTAGACGTCACTGCTGTGTTTGTTAGTTCAACATTTAATATCACGTTGTAACTTATGCTTGGTACCTCAAATTTGCGCGACGAGTCGAGTATTTAGTTCCTGCTTATATGAGTAGTTTTCCTTGTGATTAACATGTGTAACCGCGAAAAGAATCCTGGAGTGTGTTTTCTTTTCCCTGAGTTTCTGCATCGTATATCTTCTCACGCCGTGGATTACTTTATTTCACACGGCACCACGACAGCAGACTCACCTCCGCTCGAACTCATACCATGCTCGCAAAGACACGTAACCGTGGGGTATTTGTTTTTCAAAACCGCTCTTAACAAATCTCGAGGATGAGATTTTTCTTAAGGGGGGTAGTATTGTAACACCCCAAAAATTTAACCAAGTTTTAAACATTTGAAATCTTGCCATGAAATTAAAAAAAGTTTATTTTCTGGGCTCCCTTTTGATTTTTGGACCATTTTTTCTTCTCTCTTGTTATTATGGAGTTTTCCCCAAAAGAAAACCTTTCAAATATGTTATTGGACTTGTTTAACCTCTCAAGAAAAACTTTTATTTTATTAGTAGAACTAATTACTTACTTAATTTGCTTGATCTTTATTTTCTTGAAAAATGGTTTTACAAGATTATATGGCCATATTTGAACTACAACCATTTGATAAATTCACTTAAATTTCCAACCAAAAATTTGAGATGTCAGGTGATGTTTTTAAATCACTTTTATGCAATAATATATTGTATTCATGAAATATTTTGAGCTCTACGCCCATTTTTCTTCTCTGGACCAGTGGGCAATTTTGCACTGCAACTCATTTAAATACTTCCTCCTAGCCTCCACCAAAATTATGGGATGTCAGTAGGAGCTTATTATTCCTTTATATGCAAAATCCAGGGATGTTCTTTGAAAATTTTGAGTGAATCAACCTCTTTTTCATTCTGGACCAGACTTGTGTTTTCTACTGCAACCCTACTCATTCTTGCTCTAGTGACCCTGTACTTCCTCCTGCTTGTAGTCAGCCCTGCAAAACCCCTAAGTCCCGGAGCATGCAACCATTGGAATACTTTTGGTTCATGAGATGATGCCATTTACGTTCTGTCCAGAATTGAAGTTCTGCAAAACTTGCACTAGCAAGTTTGTGCTTTTCACAAACTAACCTCACCACCCTCCTGTGCATCCAAAGAGACTTCAATCTGGAAGAATTGGCCACTCCAAGAAAAGCCTAGGTGCCTGTGGCATTTTGTCAAACACCTGGAGTGCATGGACAGATTTGGCATGAGTTTTGGTTTGCATTGTGGACCTGATCCTCTGACCCAACAGGCATGTCCACTAGCATCCCAGCTACCCCTAGACTAAACCTGCTAATCCCCAGCTCCAACCAAGCCACCTAGCAGGCCATGGCATTTCGTCGAGCAGATGGTGGGCGTGCCTTGGACGCCCAGAGCGCCGCCAATCGCAGCCACACATCCAAACCGCCGCGCCGCTCGGTTTTGCCACTCACCGTAGAGCCACGCCACGCACTTCCCTCCTGCACCGCCACGCCACCCGACCACCCTGGCACCCTCTGGCGCCGTCGAGCACTCTTGGGCTGCGCCCGGCGTCCATGATGCGCCTTTGCCACGGTCGGCGCCGCCCGAGCCACCCGGCTCGCCACACCCCCACAGAGCCGCAAGCTTATCCCCTCGCTCGTCGGCTAGCACTCGTCGCCTCCATGTCGCCCTGCCGCACAGAATGGCGGTTCCCCGTCGTCCTTATCGCCGGCCACCTCGGGACCGACCTCCACCGCCTATATAAGGGCCCCGGAGCTCAACCGAGTCCTCAAGCAACCTCAAATGATCCCCCTAGAGCTACCATGGCCAGCAGTTGAGGAGGAGAAGGCCATCTTCCCCGAGTCCGCCAGCTGATGCGCCGCCAAGTTCCGCCGATTCCGTCGCAACCAAGGCACCACCCGCAATCTAGCGCCACCACCCAACTCCACGTGATCGTGCGGAGCCGCCCATCGCCTCAGCCCCGACCGAGAGCCACCATAGCCCAGGACCCCAAATCCACCCGAAGCCTCCTCCGCCGCGAAGCTCGCCGCCGGCAGCTCACTCCGCTCCCGCCGACCCAACGACCACCGGAAGGACCGCTCTTGATCCGCGGATCCATCTCCGCTCTCAGCTCCCCGCAAGGACCCGCCGTTTGCCGGCGACGATCGCCGGAGTCCCGCACTCGCCGGGCAGGAAGGAGGGAGGGCGATCGGTCAACTCGACCAAGGCTGTGCAGGCCCACCTGCCAAGGACTCCAGCCCCGCCCCCACGTGTAGTAAGTGAAGGCGCATTCTCAAAGTACGTCTTCGACGTATGCTTATTTCGAAACGTTTTTCTTTTTCTGTTTATTTTAAAAACAGTTTTTGACCAAAACTTTGACCGAGCTTAACTTTTTAAATACAACTCCAAATGAAATGATTCTTTTTCCGACCTCTCTCAAATTTGATCTAGTTTATTTTAAGATTTATTTGAAAAAAAATTCAAAACAACTTTTTGTGCTGTTTTGAACTTGTGTGTTAGTTCAAATTTATTTAAAATAGGACTTTGAAGAGAGAGAAGAAAACTTTCAAAAGTTTTGGAGTGCACCCTGCCTTACCACACATTGAAGGCAAGCATTCTGAACCCCGGCATAATATTTTTGTGTGTTCGTTGACACGTCTATAACACCATTCATTTCGGAGAACTTGTTATTTCATGTGACATCATCATTTGCATGAATGCATATTAGTGATTTCCATGCTCTTGGAAACGAACACACTTGTGATGATAATCATCCTCATGTGCCTTGCATGCATACCGGAAGGAATCCGGGAAAACCTCTGCCTGGGGTAGGCATGAGTTTGTCGTCGGTCTCCGTCGGGACGGTTATGTCCGGTATGGCATAGTAAGGTACAATGAGCGGTGATTCTGTTGGTTGGAATATTTTTTTTATACACGTCATGCAGGGCATTATAAACCTCCTGAGTCGACCCTAGATCGAGTCTTGTTCCAGTAACCCCCATACTTGTTTCGTACTACCACTAGTCTCTACAACAAGTAGAGTACGGTTCAGTAATTTGTCAACCCCTTTCTAGCACACACCGTACAGAGGGGCCGGGATGAGGGTACCACGGCCATGGATTAAAGCCAGTCATCCGGTCAGGGGGCATGGGTGTTTCGGTTGTAGCCGAGGGGGTAGCTTCCCCAGTTTGCGCGCGGTATAAATTTTGTGATCCCATGCTAATCGAAGTTGTAGCCTCCCCACTTAGAGTTTTTCTTAACGGGTGTCGTGGTGATTCCAGACACCGGTGAGTTAAGCTGGTGTGTGCAAGTCAGGTGCGTTTTCATTTAAAAGACCATAGACGGAATTAGTCCGATGGACTAAGGGAATCCGTTACTCGTGGGTAAAGAGTACACCCTCTGCAGAGATTAAGACCTATTCGAATAGCCGTGTCCATGGTTAAGGATTACGATGCAGGATGGGTCAAGTGTCGGTCTTAGTGTCGTTCTTCGAAGGTGAAACTGCTAAATCAGAAATGGTATTACGACTTGTGACATGTGATAATTATGATTATTATTTTTGTTGTGGGCTAACCCGTGATTTCATTGGTATTATCGAATATCCCTGGGACGGTTCTACCTCCTGGATATTCACTGTGATTCTTTTAAAGCCCTTTATGTGGTGTCGCTAAGACGCTCGACTGTGGCATTTCTTTTATAAGCCCTTTATGTGGTGTCGCTGAGACGCCCGACTGTGGCATTTCTTTTAAAGCCCTTTATGTCTTTGTCGCTAAGACTCCATTGTGGCATTTCTTTTATAAGCCCTTTATGTGGTGTCCTGAGACGCCTGACCGTGGCATTTCTTTTATAAGCCCTTTATGTGGTGTCATTTGAGACGCCTGCATTGTGGCATTTCTTTTAAAGCCCTTTATGTGGTGTCGCTAAGACGCCACTGTGGCATTTCTTTTATAAGCCCTTTATGTGGTGTCGCTGAGACGCCCGACTTTTTTTTAAAGCCCTTTATGTGGTGTCGCTAAGACGCCTGACTGTGGCATTTCTTTTATAAGCCTTTTATGTGGTGTCGCTGAGACGCCCGACTATGGCAATTCTTTTATAAGCCCTTTATGTGGTGTCGCTGAGATGCCCGACTGTGGCATTTCTTTTAAAGCCCTTTATGTGGTGTCGCTAAGACGCCCGACTGTGGCATGCTTGTTATTTATTTCATAATTTTAATACTACTATGTTATGGCATATTCATAAATAACATGCTTGCGTGCATCAGAATTTTTATTATCTTTTGTGACTCACGTCATGAGCTTAAAATATTTTCAGCACATCATTGTTATATTATTCCTGTGTTCATAATGTTTGCGAGTACATTCAAAGTACTCACAGGCTTGTCCC
Source organism: Aegilops bicornis (assembly GCA_021605145.1). Lineage (NCBI taxonomy): Eukaryota > Viridiplantae > Streptophyta > Magnoliopsida > Poales > Poaceae > Aegilops > Aegilops bicornis. The sequence goes on from CM038673.1 coordinate 806,182,089, forward strand.
TGGCTATTGTCTTGGGCAGATTTCTTGCGCAGAGAGGAGCGACCGTGTTGACAGCCCTGGAACCTAAGCAACGGTGATAGCCGTCTCGCGGAGATAGG